>JADRCH010012480.1:0-13084 GCA_019843965.1 Rhynchomys soricoides
TATATATATATATATATATATATATATATATATATATATATATATATGATATACTAAACTAATTTTCCTTGTGGTTTGCCATGTATTCAGCTTA
The DNA here is from genome assembly GCA_019843965.1 of Rhynchomys soricoides. Taxonomy (NCBI): domain Eukaryota; kingdom Metazoa; phylum Chordata; class Mammalia; order Rodentia; family Muridae; genus Rhynchomys; species Rhynchomys soricoides. The sequence goes on from JADRCH010012480.1 coordinate 95, forward strand.
TGGATTCTGAGTCTGAGAATCTGCTCATGCCACTTTTGACTTTTTAATACATACTTTCAAGACATATTGGTTCATCCCTTTGGCTTGCTTTAAATTGATGCTTTTTCTAAGTTTTTTATATGTGTTTATATATTCTGAATACTAAGTACTTTTTAAGATACAGAATTTCAATATATGGTTTAATTATACAAACCTCAGTTACTTTACTAAAGTCCTTGACATATTATATTTTTATTGTTTTCCTTCTTAAATTGAAAATAGATGTTTCCTCATAGAATTTATTCTGATTATGTTTCTCCTTCCTCAACTTCTCCAAGATGCTCCACTACAATTCACCTACCCCCGATACATACCCTTCTTTTTTCTCTCTCATTAGAATACAAATAGGTAGTTAAAAATAAAATAAGTGCAAATAATCTGAGACAGAACAAATTAACCCTATTAACAGTAGATAAAAGGCCAATAAAAGAGCATGAGAAACTTAGATAATCACAGAGACACACACAATTTCAAACACAAGAATTCCATAAAATCACAACACCAGAAACCATAATATATATGCAAAGGACCTGTATGAAAACAAATAAAAAGGGAAACCAAAAAAAAACAAAAAATAACAATGAACAGACAGTACATAGACCTTCCAAAAATGAGATCAAGTTCATTTTGAGTTGACAATCTACTTCTGAGCATTGAGTCTGTCCTTAAGAATGGTTTGGGTACACATAAGATTCCATTGACTGCATGTTTTGTTTGTTTGTTTGTTTGTTTCATTGCATATGGCTATCAATGGAAGATTGTGTCTAGTTTATTGATAGTGTCTGTGTCCACTTGCTTTGACCCAATCTGGCTTAGATCTTGCCATAGTACTAGAATCCTTGTGAGCTCAAATATTTATCTGTTCAAATATTTGACAGCATTATTGTGGCTGCATGATACTGTTCTGTTGATGTCTTCCATCCCACTGGCTCTTACAATCTCTCTCTATCCACTCCTTCAGGATTCACTAAGGCAATTGGGAGAGATTTGACAAAGACATCCCATTTAAGGTTAAGTGTTCCAAAGAATAACATTCTCTGGACTGGGTTACTTGGGATGTTCATGGGGTGTCTTTGTCCTATAATTCAATTCTATATCACCCATAAACAGAAGTGGAGATTTTATTTGCTGACAAGAGATATCTAGTTGAAACTTTATCTCTCCCTATTTTTGGGGACTCTCTTTAGATTTATTTTTACATAGATATATCTTAAGAAGCTTCTATTAAGTCAGACTTTCATATGGCCCCTGTCAGCAGTCCCATCCCTACTACTTATCTCTCCATTCTTATTTGGTCCTCTTGTTCTAGTCTCCCCACCCTTCCACATATAACTATCTATTCTATTTCATTTTCTGAGAGAGATTTATTCTCCCCTCTAGTTTTTCACTTGCAGCCTGATTATCAAAGAGTTAAGAGCTAACTTCCATAAGAAAGCAACTACATACCATATTTTTCTTTGTGGATTTGGATGGCCTTATTCACTATAACATTTTAAAATATTCTTTTACCTATGAATTTTATTCTTTAATTATTAATAACTGAGTTTTATTTTATTTTGTAAACTCACCTTTTTTAATTGCATTATTCTATTGGAAAACATCAATTTTGTTTCAACTTTGTTGTTGTAATGAATATACAAGCAATGAATATGGTTGTCTATGTGACTTTGTAATAGGATGTAGAGTATTTTGACTGTCTGCCAAAGACTCGTCTAGCAGTGACTTTATGTACCGCTATTTGCAGAAACCTGAAGAAACTCTATACTGATTTTCATAGTGGGTATACAAGTTTTCCACTCCTTACAGCAACGGATCAGTTTTTTTTCACTCTAAATCCTTGCCAACATGAGCAATCATTTTCTCCACTGTTCTTGGCCATTCTGAGTGGTGAAAGATGAAATATCAAAGAAGTTTTGGTTTGCATTTCATAATGACTAAGGATGTTTAACATTTCAGATATTTCTCAGCTATTTGCTGTTCATCTTGTGAGTCTTTGTTTAGATTTTTATAACATTTCTAATATTTCTAACTATGTGACTTGTTTTCTTCATGTCCAAGCATTTGAATTTTTCATATATTTTAGTTATTAGTCCTCAATCAGACTTATAGTTGACAGAAAAATTTTCAAGTTTTGTATCATTCCCTTATTCTGAATTTTGGTGTCCTTTAACATGAAGAAGCTTTTCAATTTAAAGAGGTCTCATATATTAATTGTTGGTAAGAGTGCCTATGCCATCTATGTTCTATTAAGAAAGTCTTCCAAGGTCAAAGAGATAAAGAATAATTCTAACTTTCTTTCATATCAGATTCAGGGTATATGGCCATAAATTGAGGTATTTGATCCATTTGGAGTTCATTTTTAGATATGGTTATATGTATGATTCTATTTACATTCTTCTACATACAGGTATCTAGTTTGAACATAGTTAATTGATGAAGGACTGAAGGCCTGTCCTTTTCCAGTATACATTTCTGGTTTCTTTATTTAAAAAAAAAAAAAAGCAACAACATCTATAAAAACAAACAACAACAAAAACAGGTGTCAATAGGTGTGTGAAATTATTCTTCCATATTCGTTTACATAGCATTAATCATTATTTCTGGTTTTAGGCCATTACTGTGGTCCATGATGTATTTATTACTATAGATTTGTAATACAATTTGAGATCAGGAATAATGATAACTTTATCTTTGTTTTTGCTATTATTTTCTGGATATTTAGGTATGTCTTGCATATGAAGCTGCAAATTGTCTTTTCAACTTCTATGAATAATTGTGTTTGGATTGTCAATAGTATTGCATTGAATCTGCAGTATATAGTTTACATAATTTATGAATCAATATACTTTTGGCCATCTTACAAATTTGTGCAATGTTCTTTCTATTTTTTTGCAGACTAATTTGAATAGTATTGACATTAATTCTTCTTTGAAAGTCTGTTACGATTATGTTCTGAAGCCATTTGCCTTTTATTGGGGGGGGAAGTTTGTTGCAAGAAATATTAAAAAGAAGGTATATATCATATTACTGCGATTTAGTCCTGGTTCTCTCAACCCCATTGGACTAGCCAACCATGCACTGGCAAACAATAGCTGATCTGCCTTTTTCTTGTGGAGTGCTGACACAGAACATCATGATTCCTTTACTCAGCTCATGTTAGGTTCCCACTGGCAGGTTGCTTCCATGACAGCCTCATACTTCAATGCCCCCATAGCCTCATTGGTGCACATCAGGCAAACCCATGCTTAACCACTGTACATTTCTCTCTGGAAAAGCGATGAGCCGCAGTGAGAAGAAAAACAGCACACAAACATAGCTCCAAAACAATAGTAACTCAATCTTTGGGCATAACAACTAAAACCTAATCTTGTAAGCCTTATTAAAATCTGATTCCTCTGGCGGCGAGTCCTTGCAGGTCCACCATGATACTAGGAGACACTAGTAGATACATCTTATCTGTATGCTGTCCCCATTACTAAAGGATCTCACTCTCTCCTGCTTCCTCTCTTCCAACCTTGGAAATCCCTCCTACTCATCAAGTAATTGGCTCCTTTATTCATTAGGGGATTGGTTCACAAGAAGTGACATGAGTATATAACTCACTCCTTGCCTGAAGCCCCTCCTAGGAGGGCAGACTTCACATCAAAATACAAACAGCCCCAGGGCTATCCACAACAGGGGTTTGGAGATGTTATTACCGCTTTTATTTCATTACAAGTCACAGGTCTGTTTAAGTTTCTCATCTAATATTTATTTAACTTTATTACATGGTATACATCAGTAAAATTATCCATATTTTTGGTTTTCCAATTTTGTTGGCTATGAATTTTTAAATTTAAAATTTAACATTTAGTTAGTATGATACATTTTATTTCTTAGTTATTTCTTATTATGTTCTTTTATGTCTTTAATTTTGTTCATTTTAATTTTGATTCTCTGCTTTTTACATAATTTGGCAAAATTTGTAAATTCATCCCAACTCTCTAAAAGACTCATTCTTTTTCTTTCTTTCATTCCTTGTATTGTTTTTTGTGTTGTTGTTGGTTGTTCTGTTCTTTTGGTTTATTTTTTGGTGTTTTGTTTGTTTGTATGTTTGTTTGTTTTCTTATTAATTCCATCCTTCATTTGATTGTTTCTTGACATTACCCTTTCTTTTGGTGTTGATATCCAGCTTCAATACCCTGTGGTCAGATAGGAATTCCGAATGTTCTTTCAATTTCCTTCTCTTGAGACTTGCTTTTTGTCTGAGTGTGCAATTAGTTTTGGTGAAAGTTCCATGAGATACTGAAAAGGTGTTGTTTGGGTTAGAATAAACTGTTTTGTAAATATCTGTTATAACCATTTATAATGCCAACTAGCTCCAGCATTTTATTGTTTAGTTTTTGTCTAGATGTCATTTCTAATGTGAAGAGAACTATAACGATCTCACATATTCCCACTTTGTGAGGGTCAATTTTAGCTGTTAAAATGTTGCTTGTATAAACTTATGTGACCTTGAGTTTGATCTGTAGCTATTTAGAATTGCAATATCTAAGTGGATTTTTCCTTTGATGACTACACTTTATTTTTTTTATCTTATACTGTTTATGCTTTTAATATCCTGTTTAAGAATTTACTTCTAAATTTACTGTGGTTTATTGAATGCCATAAAAATCAAATCACCAGTTTTAGATCAACATGTTATTTTTCATATGTGTGCATGTTATGCTTTATATTTAAAAATTTCCTTATATCCTGATTTGTTGGAACAGTTGGTGTCCAGCCGCTGGTATTGTATAAGAAGGTTATGAAATCATTAAGAGGTAGAGACTTGATGGGGAAAGTGGCCTTTTGTTGCTGAAGCTTAAATGTCTATAGTTACACCCCATTTCCTTAGTCTCTGCTTCCTGAGTGTGGACACAGTGTGATCAGCTAGCATTCTGCTCCTGCTTTCGTACCCTTTCTGTGTCTACCTTTATCATCATGATGGACTATATCATCAGAATTCAGATAGTTTGGAGATAGAGTCTCACCATGAAATAACCATTAAAATTATTCTTTTCTCTTTTAAGTAGTTTGTGTGTGGATATTTTATTAAACTAATTATAAGAATGTAATTTTCAAATATGCTTGATTTTTAATTCATTGTGTCCAGGTTGTAGGAAAATTTACAATTTGGTTCTTTTTTTTTAATATGGAAATCAAAACAGCATGTATTAGTAGAAGTGTTCTTTGTGATCAAATGAGATTGATACTCTTGTGGAGAATGAACAACTCATAAAAAGGACGCATATCACATACCTAAATCAAAGAGGTCAAATTAAACCAACAGCCATATAATTCAATTGCATGTAAAACCTCCACATCTCCAGCAACTGTACCTCCTTTTCAAAGTACTTCCTCCAGATAATACTTCTATATATTTTATCATTAGTAAATTTGATTTTATGAGTAGAGTTCTACACAAATTTAGTCTATAGGCTGAGACTCTGCCTTAAAACATCTGATCTTGAATTTGTGATTAAGCTTCCTGAGTGCTATTATGAATTTCATACCTGACCTGGATTTATTGTATTTATGGATCTTGTTAAGTAATATAGTATCATTTTACTTGCAAATGAAAAACCAAATTTTTCATTTGTTAATTTATTCATTTTTACTATAAACCTTTATTTCTTCAATTGGTTTTAAAATTAAAACTAGGGTCTCTTTGCAATCTGTCTTTCTCAGCTTTTATTCAATGTTTGGTGATGATTTTATTTCATGATATATTTACCTCAGAAATTTTGATTTAAATTAGCATTCAATATTTCAAGATAAGTTGATACATGTATATAATTCTATGTTTAGATATTTGTTCTTTGGTTTTACTTATTTATTTATTTATTTATTTTGTAATTTCTTTCTTCTGTTTAATGAAATATTCCTGTATTGTTCTAATAGTTTCTGAGAATTTAGCTACTTATCTTTTTAGAATTGCATTCAGATGTTAGAAAAATCAATTTTTTACATACATACATGAAGCCATAAAAAGAATCATCCTTGAGTGATGTAAATAAATCAGCATTGAAAGACAAATGCAGTATATTTTCCCAACTATTTTCTTGATCTTAGGTAAGTGTCTATTTGTTACCATATCTCTTAAAATGTGGTGTTAATAAAACTTTCCCATGGTGAGGTTAAAGAATTCCCTCTCTGTCTTATTCACTTGTATTATTGATCTGACAAAAGCAGTTAAGTAATACAGGGTTTATTTTGGTTCATAGTTCTAAGGTGTTTGAGTTGGAGTTTCTATTCCTGCACAAACATCATGACCAAGAAACAAGTTGGGAAGAAAAGAATTTATTCAGCTTATGCTTCCACTTTGCTGTTCATCACCAAGAGAAGTCAGGACTAAAACTAAGGAGTTCAGGAAGGAGGAGCTGTTGTAGAGGTCATGATGGGATTTTACTTACTTGCTGGACACCTGACTTGCTCAGATTGTTCTTTTATTGAACCCAAAATTACCAGCCCAGGGATGGCACCACCCAAAATGGGCTCTGCTGCCTTAATCACTAATTGAGAAAAATGCCTTACAGCTGGATTACATGGAGGCATTTTCTCACTTGAATCTCCTTTCCCTGTGATAACTCCAGCTTGTGTCAAGTTGACACAAAACCAGCCAGTATACCGTGTATATTTCATCATGACATAGGCATCACAGACACAGGGGCATAAGCTTTTTGTTGACAAAAAGCTTTTTTGTTGGCAAATAAAGTATCTTTATTTGCATATAATGTAATTTTATACATAAAATATCCTTAAAAATTCTCCAGGAAACTTTTATAGCTGACTAACACTTTCAACTAAGTAGCATGATATAGCCTTTCTATATACAACTAACAAACTGAGAAAGAATTCAGAAAAGCAATACCTTTCACAATGGCTTCAAAAATCTTATTTGGTTTTTCCCTAGCTCATGACATATGTAGCCTCAGGTCCTTGACCACTTTAGCAGTGTCAGGTATGAATTCTATCTCATGGAATAGACCTTGCAGTCAATCAGAAAGTAACTGATTAATCCCATAACATTTTTGTTACCAGTGTTCCAGTATATCTTGCAGGCAAACCAATGAGGGAGGTTGAAAGGATTGTAACTGGGAGGTATGGATAATTGTCTTTCTCCTCCAGTATTGATGCTCATTTCTATTTCTTTTTTATATTCAGTTCAGGATCTCGACCCAAGGAATATGTCAATCAATTTATAAAGAGTCTTCTTATGTGTACTAACACAATCTCAAAACACCCTCATCTCCTTATCTCCTAGATAATTCTATATTCTATCACATTAGAAATCTACATTAATTATAAGACTCTTTGTTCCTGAGTAGTAGTGTGGTGGTTTGAATAGGTATGGCACCCATAGACTCATGAGTTTGAATATTTGGCCCATAGGTAGTAGCATATTTAGGAGGCATGTCTTTGTGAAGTAGGTTAGAGAAAATGTGTCACTTTGGGGATATGAATTGAGGTATCCTATATTCAAGCTATGTTCCTTCAACTGCCTGTAGATTAAGATGTAGAATTCCCAGGTCCCTCTGCACCACCATATTTGTCTGCATTCTGTCACAGTTTTCACCATGATGATAATAGACTAAACATCTATTTTAAGCTTGCCCCAACTATTTTTTTTTTCATAAGTTGCCATAGTCATGGTCTCTCTTCACAGTAGTGAAAACCCTAATATAAAAGTTGGTACCAGGGTTTGAGGTACTGTTGTGAGAGGTCTAAATGTGATTTTGTTTGGAGCAATGTTGGTTTTGTGACTTTGCTTTAGGGAAGAAATGGAATTCTCAAGCAAGGTTTAATGGAACATCCTGGTAGAACATGGAAGATAGTGGTAGTGGGGATGATTTGAACTGTGGGGTATGTCACAAGATTTTGAGAGGAGAAATTTTCAGTTGGTTGCCTAGAGATTGCTCTTGTGTTGTTCTAGTGAAGAATATGTTGTTTTTTGTCCTTTCTAAATAAATAAATAAGTAAATATACTGTAGGTTAATTGAAGTGTCTGGAATTAATTGTATTTAAAGAGAAGACTTTGAAACAGCTTGGAGTGGACTGCATCCTCTGGTTATTCGTGCACATTCTTATAAAAATCTATAATAAAAAGGAGAAAGCTGAGCATGCAAAATTATATATATATATATATATATATATATATATATATATATATATATCAAGGACAAAATTGGTACTAAGAAGTATATTGAACCTAAAATCCTGTGTTTAAGCGGATAAGCATATCAAAGATATTTAATGGAATTAAGGAAATATTGACCTCAGGACAAACTTCCATCTTGTAGAAAGAACATTTTAGGTCAAGGTATGGTGGTACACTCCTTTAATTCAAGCACTAATGAGACAGAGACATACAGATCTCTTAGTTGAAGTTTAGCCAGGTCTCCAGTCAGGGTCAGGCAGTAAAAGAATCTCCTGAAAACAGAAATTTGAAATTGAAATTGAAATTGAAAGAAGGGGACTTTTTTTTTTACAGGCCCAGCCATCTGCAGAATTTAGTAGTTTAATCCAAGTGGATTTGGATTTAGAGTCAAGAATAAAAGAAAACAGTTGTGAAAACTCCCTCCACAGCTAAAGAAAGCCACTGAGAACATACATGTAGCTGGGGTATCCCTGCATGGAAACACAGATCATTATGTGAAGCTTTGTAGGTGAAGTCTGGATTGCCTTTGAGACCCCAAGGGATTAGAGATCCCAGAGCACTCAGGTATGTGCCAAGGAAAGCTGCATGGAGTGATTGGAGACAACCCAAGAGGAAGAAGTCGGCAGTAGTCAACAAAGATGAAAGAAGATGGAGATCTGATGAGTACTTGGTATCAGATATGTAGATGCACAATTTTGAGTTTGTCCAGTTGTTTTTCAGTCTTGCATTGATCTAGCATTCCTTCACTATGCTCTCTTCATTACATCTTGTGCCATTATATATTAGAATTAGGTTATTTTTTTGTTCCTTTTTATTTTATTTTACAGAGAATTACTGTTAAGAGATTTTGTTAATCTCAAGAGACTTTGAACTTTTGAAAATTAGTCAAATTTGAAAGTGTAACAAGAATGGGATGTGGTAGTTTGAATAAGAGTAACATTCATAGAATCCTGCATTTGAAAATTTGGCACATAGTGAGTGGCACTATTAGGAGGTCTGGCCTTTTTGAAGGAAACAGTCAGTGTTGGGACAAGTATTGAGATTTCCTGTGCTCAAGGTACACTCGGAGTGACAGGCATTCTCCTTCTGTTACCTAGGGATCAAGATCCTTCTCCAGCATCATGATGACCTGTATTCTGCCTTGTTTCCCATAATGATGATAATAGACTAAACTAGAAAACTGTAAGCTGTTTCCAGTAAAATGTTTTCTTTTGTAAGAGTTGTTGCCAGGAGCCACCTAGGAGAAGCTAAAAACTACCAAGTGATCTTTATGAGATGGTTTCACCAGAGGAATTTAAAGCTATGATGAATTTTCTCCTTTATTTGAGGTCAAAGATATTACAATTGAGAAAAGATGCCTGCTTTTAATATTCTGTTCCTATATATATATAGAGAAACAGATAGATAGATGATAGATAGATAGATAGATAGATAGATAGATAGATATCAAGCACTAGGTATTAGCCCACAATTTTGAGCAGATTTCTGCAAAACAATGAAAATGGACTGACTTATCATGATGCTATATAGGCAAATAGATGATTTCATAATTCTTAATTATGATCCTATTAGAATTCCTAAATTATATTACTAATTATTTAGCTGTTTTGTAATAGGACAGCTATTAAGTCCTCTCTGATCATCAAAACTGCAATGAGAACTCTGCCAGTCTTCACATATTAAGAATTAATTGCTTCTGAGATAGAAAACAGGCATTTACAACTTAGATTCCAAAAGTTTGTAAAACAATTAAAGGGAGCTAGGGATTTATTGTAGGTGCATGTAGATAAAATAAAATACTGACTGGGTTAATCTATACAGAACTTCAGTGATAACTCGGTTACAGTCTTTAACTCTCCAGGATCTGGTAGAGCTTGTGACACATAGTTTCACCAGATAATTACTCTTAATGGATATGCATTTAAAAACCTCTGCTGTAAACTTGTTATTCAATTTATGGTTTGACTTTATGTGTAAGTTTGTGGTGAACTTTTTTCTCACATAATCTATTCTCCTACAAAGGAGAGAAAAAGTGGTAGCAATTACTCATTTCCTTAATTTCCTGCTATTTGCCTAGAGGTGTTAGTCACATAAGCCACCAGTTTTTAACCCTAAAAATGAACAAGAATATTTTTCAGAACTTTTAGAAATTATCAGCAAGAATTCAGTATAGTTAGAGAGCTAGGAGGTCTAAGATAATTAGTCTTTAAAGCTACCTCTGAGACCATCAGTCTTTAAAGCTGTACCTACTTCTACTCTGTCCAGGTGTTTCAACCGATTTCAGTCCTGGCAGCCTCCCCTAAAGTTGCCATAGTCATGGTACTTCTTCACAGCAATGGAAATGCAAACTATGTCAAGCAGAATACTTATTACAACAAATTATTTTTTAAGCCTACTTATGATCAGTTAATGAAATTATATAATTGTATTCAACCTGTTAGTCCAGGCTAACATAATTGGTCAGTGTCAAACAAGTCTTCAGTCCTTCAAAATGTTTTTATTGGTTTATCAAATTTATTCTTTTTAATTGTTAATTGTATTTTTCAATATTTTATTTCTTTGTCTTCAAATAATTTTAATAGAAGAATATTTCTTCTTTATATCAAACACTACACATACACCCACAGAGAGAGAGAGAGAGAGAGAGAGAGAGAGAGAGAGAGAGAGAGAGTCAGATGTCATAGGAGGCACAGACTCTCCCTTAGACCCATTAACCCATTTTCTTTTAATTGTTTGTGCTTTTCAGGCTATAATACTGACCCATACCAGCTACATTATCAACCACCATGAAATAAAAAATAGGAAGGCTGTGGTGTAAGTTTTTAATTTTTCTTTAGTTTCTTATATCTAATGTTGGTTATATGTCCTTAGATATACAGCTATAATTGTCAGAGTTTCCTCTCATGCTCTTGATTTAATTTTCTCTGCAAATTTTAATCATACCTTTGGACTTTCTTGCCAAGAAGTGATAGAACTTTCAATAATTACTAATTTCTGAATCCTCAATTTCTCTATTCGCTCCCAGGGTCACTCTTTATGCTTGTAAAATGATCTGTTAAACTCTTTTTTATTTGAATTTTTTAATGTGGTTTTATATTTCCTATTGTCCATCTGAGGGATACAATATTCATTACTTCCAACTATATTTCAAATGAACTATAAACCTTGATCTACAGAAAACCCTACAAGTCTATATCCATCCATGGATATAGATGGATATCCATCCATCTTTTACATAGCTTCCTTATTATCGTTGTCTAATAGTGAAATTTTGCTGCTTTTTGCACTGAATCTTTAAAGTAGCCTTACTCAATACCTTAAAAATCATTAACAAAAATATTAGTTGCCATATCATCTGTCTTTTTAAAGGCTTCTTCTTTGCTTTGTTGTGCTGTGGAAACAAAAGGACCAAGAAAAGTACAAGTTAAAATGTTTTCAGAGCAAACACAATTGACTCCATCTTTTGATAATTGATTCTAAAGAATCCAATATTTATATAATAGGTAGAAACTTTTAGTAAAACAATAAAATATCCATTCTGAAAATTAAATTAAGCAAGTAGTACTTTACCTTTTATGAATTTTCCAAACCTATTTCAACAGTGAAGCTTGTTTGCATAATCTACATATATATATTCTGAACTTTATCTTCCCTTAGTATCTATCTGCATTTTAAATCTGTCTAAGAGGTTGGATCTTCAGAATTCATTTATGAAGTCTTAGCATACACAAGCAAATGTTGATTTAATAACAATGACAAAGGGCTAGGAAAGACAAATTCTTGGAAACTGCCAGCCAATCATTGTGATTTAGACACAATCTGAAATCCCTCTGTAGTCTGCTTATGTTAAAATTCTGTAAAATTAAATGTCTGGGTGGAATTCATTATCCAAAAAGATTTACATGAAAGGGAAGTTTTTGAAAAAAGAAAAGAAACACTATAGACTAACAAGTTAATTTGTATGACAGGACAGATAAAAACAGGCCTACAGGATAAACTACATAATTGACGATGCCCTAGCAAATTTCATCTATTAGACTATTTTACTATGCATGAATCTTGCTACCATAAAAATGTATCTGAACCTGAGTCCAGCTTTTATTATTCTGTAAAATGAAATGAAATTATATAGCTGAAGTGGGGGCTTGATTCTTTCAATATTTTCCCTGCCATGGGTGCTTAGTTCAAAAGCTGGTCTAGTCTACAATATCTACTACTGCCCATTATAACTATAATCAGATGCATATCTCTGATTTAATGACTCACTGGTCAATATTCTCAACATTTGACAACACTGAGATACAATAGACCATTTTACAATTACTAAATCAGTCATAAAATTCTCAAAACATTAATTGATGTTATTCTAAACACATGTACACTAGTAGAACAGTGGACAGAACCCATATTTTCTTGCTAGACAGACAGCTTGCTTCAGTTTAAACCTTTTATATCAGGAAGAGAGAAAGTTGATCTGAAACATAACTGAGAATGTTTACTTATTAACACAGGTAGCTACCAATTAATAAATATGTAATCATTTATTTATAAAACTTTAGATTCCATAGGTTTAGAAATATTTATTAAAACTTTTCATATTTGTGCATAAACCCATCTGCCTTCACTTTTAGGCCACCAGCTTTTCAAAGGTATTTGTAAAGAAATTCCATTTTAAAGTAAAAATGAGGTAGCATTGATTGGCAGGTGCTTGAATAAAATATTCATGCACCTGCCAATCAATGCTACCTCATGGTTTTGGAAACATGAAAATT
>JADRCH010012481.1:0-13083 GCA_019843965.1 Rhynchomys soricoides
TATATATATATATATATATATATATATATATATATATATATATATATGATATACTAAACTAATTTTCCTTGTGGTTTGCCATGTATTCAGCTTATGGATTCTGAGTCTGAGAATCTGCTCATGCCACTTTTGACTTTTTAATACATACTTTCAAGACATATTGGTTCATCCCTTTGGCTTGCTTTAAATTGATGCTTTTTCTAAGTTTTTTATATGTGTTTATATATTCTGAATACTAAGTACTTTTTAAGATACAGAATTTCAATATATGGTTTAATTATACAAACCTCAGTTACTTTACTAAAGTCCTTGACATATTATATTTTTATTGTTTTCCTTCTTAAATTGAAAATAGATGTTTCCTCATAGAATTTATTCTGATTATGTTTCTCCTTCCTCAACTTCTCCAAGATGCTCCACTACAATTCACCTACCCCCGATACATACCCTTCTTTTTTCTCTCTCATTAGAATACAAATAGGTAGTTAAAAATAAAATAAGTGCAAATAATCTGAGACAGAACAAATTAACCCTATTAACAGTAGATAAAAGGCCAATAAAAGAGCATGAGAAACTTAGATAATCACAGAGACACACACAATTTCAAACACAAGAATTCCATAAAATCACAACACCAGAAACCATAATATATATGCAAAGGACCTGTATGAAAACAAATAAAAAGGGAAACCAAAAAAAAACAAAAAATAACAATGAACAGACAGTACATAGACCTTCCAAAAATGAGATCAAGTTCATTTTGAGTTGACAATCTACTTCTGAGCATTGAGTCTGTCCTTAAGAATGGTTTGGGTACACATAAGATTCCATTGACTGCATGTTTTGTTTGTTTGTTTGTTTGTTTCATTGCATATGGCTATCAATGGAAGATTGTGTCTAGTTTATTGATAGTGTCTGTGTCCACTTGCTTTGACCCAATCTGGCTTAGATCTTGCCATAGTACTAGAATCCTTGTGAGCTCAAATATTTATCTGTTCAAATATTTGACAGCATTATTGTGGCTGCATGATACTGTTCTGTTGATGTCTTCCATCCCACTGGCTCTTACAATCTCTCTCTATCCACTCCTTCAGGATTCACTAAGGCAATTGGGAGAGATTTGACAAAGACACCCCATGAACATCCCAAGTAACCCAGTCCAGAGAATGTTATTCTTTGGAACACTTAACCTTAAATGGGATGTCTTTGTCCTATAATTCAATTCTATATCACCCATAAACAGAAGTGGAGATTTTATTTGCTGACAAGAGATATCTAGTTGAAACTTTATCTCTCCCTATTTTTGGGGACTCTCTTTAGATTTATTTTTACATAGATATATCTTAAGAAGCTTCTATTAAGTCAGACTTTCATATGGCCCCTGTCAGCAGTCCCATCCCTACTACTTATCTCTCCATTCTTATTTGGTCCTCTTGTTCTAGTCTCCCCACCCTTCCACATATAACTATCTATTCTATTTCATTTTCTGAGAGAGATTTATTCTCCCCTCTAGTTTTTCACTTGCAGCCTGATTATCAAAGAGTTAAGAGCTAACTTCCATAAGAAAGCAACTACATACCATATTTTTCTTTGTGGATTTGGATGGCCTTATTCACTATAACATTTTAAAATATTCTTTTACCTATGAATTTTATTCTTTAATTATTAATAACTGAGTTTTATTTTATTTTGTAAACTCACCTTTTTTAATTGCATTATTCTATTGGAAAACATCAATTTTGTTTCAACTTTGTTGTTGTAATGAATATACAAGCAATGAATATGGTTGTCTATGTGACTTTGTAATAGGATGTAGAGTATTTTGACTGTCTGCCAAAGACTCGTCTAGCAGTGACTTTATGTACCGCTATTTGCAGAAACCTGAAGAAACTCTATACTGATTTTCATAGTGGGTATACAAGTTTTCCACTCCTTACAGCAACGGATCAGTTTTTTTTCACTCTAAATCCTTGCCAACATGAGCAATCATTTTCTCCACTGTTCTTGGCCATTCTGAGTGGTGAAAGATGAAATATCAAAGAAGTTTTGGTTTGCATTTCATAATGACTAAGGATGTTTAACATTTCAGATATTTCTCAGCTATTTGCTGTTCATCTTGTGAGTCTTTGTTTAGATTTTTATAACATTTCTAATATTTCTAACTATGTGACTTGTTTTCTTCATGTCCAAGCATTTGAATTTTTCATATATTTTAGTTATTAGTCCTCAATCAGACTTATAGTTGACAGAAAAATTTTCAAGTTTTGTATCATTCCCTTATTCTGAATTTTGGTGTCCTTTAACATGAAGAAGCTTTTCAATTTAAAGAGGTCTCATATATTAATTGTTGGTAAGAGTGCCTATGCCATCTATGTTCTATTAAGAAAGTCTTCCAAGGTCAAAGAGATAAAGAATAATTCTAACTTTCTTTCATATCAGATTCAGGGTATATGGCCATAAATTGAGGTATTTGATCCATTTGGAGTTCATTTTTAGATATGGTTATATGTATGATTCTATTTACATTCTTCTACATACAGGTATCTAGTTTGAACATAGTTAATTGATGAAGGACTGAAGGCCTGTCCTTTTCCAGTATACATTTCTGGTTTCTTTATTTAAAAAAAAAAAAAGCAACAACATCTATAAAAACAAACAACAACAAAAACAGGTGTCAATAGGTGTGTGAAATTATTCTTCCATATTCGTTTACATAGCATTAATCATTATTTCTGGTTTTAGGCCATTACTGTGGTCCATGATGTATTTATTACTATAGATTTGTAATACAATTTGAGATCAGGAATAATGATAACTTTATCTTTGTTTTTGCTATTATTTTCTGGATATTTAGGTATGTCTTGCATATGAAGCTGCAAATTGTCTTTTCAACTTCTATGAATAATTGTGTTTGGATTGTCAATAGTATTGCATTGAATCTGCAGTATATAGTTTACATAATTTATGAATCAATATACTTTTGGCCATCTTACAAATTTGTGCAATGTTCTTTCTATTTTTTTGCAGACTAATTTGAATAGTATTGACATTAATTCTTCTTTGAAAGTCTGTTACGATTATGTTCTGAAGCCATTTGCCTTTTATTGGGGGGGGGAAGTTTGTTGCAAGAAATATTAAAAAGAAGGTATATATCATATTACTGCGATTTAGTCCTGGTTCTCTCAACCCCATTGGACTAGCCAACCATGCACTGGCAAACAATAGCTGATCTGCCTTTTTCTTGTGGAGTGCTGACACAGAACATCATGATTCCTTTACTCAGCTCATGTTAGGTTCCCACTGGCAGGTTGCTTCCATGACAGCCTCATACTTCAATGCCCCCATAGCCTCATTGGTGCACATCAGGCAAACCCATGCTTAACCACTGTACATTTCTCTCTGGAAAAGCGATGAGCCGCAGTGAGAAGAAAAACAGCACACAAACATAGCTCCAAAACAATAGTAACTCAATCTTTGGGCATAACAACTAAAACCTAATCTTGTAAGCCTTATTAAAATCTGATTCCTCTGGCGGCGAGTCCTTGCAGGTCCACCATGATACTAGGAGACACTAGTAGATACATCTTATCTGTATGCTGTCCCCATTACTAAAGGATCTCACTCTCTCCTGCTTCCTCTCTTCCAACCTTGGAAATCCCTCCTACTCATCAAGTAATTGGCTCCTTTATTCATTAGGGGATTGGTTCACAAGAAGTGACATGAGTATATAACTCACTCCTTGCCTGAAGCCCCTCCTAGGAGGGCAGACTTCACATCAAAATACAAACAGCCCCAGGGCTATCCACAACAGGGGTTTGGAGATGTTATTACCGCTTTTATTTCATTACAAGTCACAGGTCTGTTTAAGTTTCTCATCTAATATTTATTTAACTTTATTACATGGTATACATCAGTAAAATTATCCATATTTTTGGTTTTCCAATTTTGTTGGCTATGAATTTTTAAATTTAAAATTTAACATTTAGTTAGTATGATACATTTTATTTCTTAGTTATTTCTTATTATGTTCTTTTATGTCTTTAATTTTGTTCATTTTAATTTTGATTCTCTGCTTTTTACATAATTTGGCAAAATTTGTAAATTCATCCCAACTCTCTAAAAGACTCATTCTTTTTCTTTCTTTCATTCCTTGTATTGTTTTTTGTGTTGTTGTTGGTTGTTCTGTTCTTTTGGTTTATTTTTTGGTGTTTTGTTTGTTTGTATGTTTGTTTGTTTTCTTATTAATTCCATCCTTCATTTGATTGTTTCTTGACATTACCCTTTCTTTTGGTGTTGATATCCAGCTTCAATACCCTGTGGTCAGATAGGAATTCCGAATGTTCTTTCAATTTCCTTCTCTTGAGACTTGCTTTTTGTCTGAGTGTGCAATTAGTTTTGGTGAAAGTTCCATGAGATACTGAAAAGGTGTTGTTTGGGTTAGAATAAACTGTTTTGTAAATATCTGTTATAACCATTTATAATGCCAACTAGCTCCAGCATTTTATTGTTTAGTTTTTGTCTAGATGTCATTTCTAATGTGAAGAGAACTATAACGATCTCACATATTCCCACTTTGTGAGGGTCAATTTTAGCTGTTAAAATGTTGCTTGTATAAACTTATGTGACCTTGAGTTTGATCTGTAGCTATTTAGAATTGCAATATCTAAGTGGATTTTTCCTTTGATGACTACACTTTATTTTTTTTATCTTATACTGTTTATGCTTTTAATATCCTGTTTAAGAATTTACTTCTAAATTTACTGTGGTTTATTGAATGCCATAAAAATCAAATCACCAGTTTTAGATCAACATGTTATTTTTCATATGTGTGCATGTTATGCTTTATATTTAAAAATTTCCTTATATCCTGATTTGTTGGAACAGTTGGTGTCCAGCCGCTGGTATTGTATAAGAAGGTTATGAAATCATTAAGAGGTAGAGACTTGATGGGGAAAGTGGCCTTTTGTTGCTGAAGCTTAAATGTCTATAGTTACACCCCATTTCCTTAGTCTCTGCTTCCTGAGTGTGGACACAGTGTGATCAGCTAGCATTCTGCTCCTGCTTTCGTACCCTTTCTGTGTCTACCTTTATCATCATGATGGACTATATCATCAGAATTCAGATAGTTTGGAGATAGAGTCTCACCATGAAATAACCATTAAAATTATTCTTTTCTCTTTTAAGTAGTTTGTGTGTGGATATTTTATTAAACTAATTATAAGAATGTAATTTTCAAATATGCTTGATTTTTAATTCATTGTGTCCAGGTTGTAGGAAAATTTACAATTTGGTTCTTTTTTTTTAATATGGAAATCAAAACAGCATGTATTAGTAGAAGTGTTCTTTGTGATCAAATGAGATTGATACTCTTGTGGAGAATGAACAACTCATAAAAAGGACGCATATCACATACCTAAATCAAAGAGGTCAAATTAAACCAACAGCCATATAATTCAATTGCATGTAAAACCTCCACATCTCCAGCAACTGTACCTCCTTTTCAAAGTACTTCCTCCAGATAATACTTCTATATATTTTATCATTAGTAAATTTGATTTTATGAGTAGAGTTCTACACAAATTTAGTCTATAGGCTGAGACTCTGCCTTAAAACATCTGATCTTGAATTTGTGATTAAGCTTCCTGAGTGCTATTATGAATTTCATACCTGACCTGGATTTATTGTATTTATGGATCTTGTTAAGTAATATAGTATCATTTTACTTGCAAATGAAAAACCAAATTTTTCATTTGTTAATTTATTCATTTTTACTATAAACCTTTATTTCTTCAATTGGTTTTAAAATTAAAACTAGGGTCTCTTTGCAATCTGTCTTTCTCAGCTTTTATTCAATGTTTGGTGATGATTTTATTTCATGATATATTTACCTCAGAAATTTTGATTTAAATTAGCATTCAATATTTCAAGATAAGTTGATACATGTATATAATTCTATGTTTAGATATTTGTTCTTTGGTTTTACTTATTTATTTATTTATTTATTTTGTAATTTCTTTCTTCTGTTTAATGAAATATTCCTGTATTGTTCTAATAGTTTCTGAGAATTTAGCTACTTATCTTTTTAGAATTGCATTCAGATGTTAGAAAAATCAATTTTTTACATACATACATGAAGCCATAAAAAGAATCATCCTTGAGTGATGTAAATAAATCAGCATTGAAAGACAAATGCAGTATATTTTCCCAACTATTTTCTTGATCTTAGGTAAGTGTCTATTTGTTACCATATCTCTTAAAATGTGGTGTTAATAAAACTTTCCCATGGTGAGGTTAAAGAATTCCCTCTCTGTCTTATTCACTTGTATTATTGATCTGACAAAAGCAGTTAAGTAATACAGGGTTTATTTTGGTTCATAGTTCTAAGGTGTTTGAGTTGGAGTTTCTATTCCTGCACAAACATCATGACCAAGAAACAAGTTGGGAAGAAAAGAATTTATTCAGCTTATGCTTCCACTTTGCTGTTCATCACCAAGAGAAGTCAGGACTAAAACTAAGGAGTTCAGGAAGGAGGAGCTGTTGTAGAGGTCATGATGGGATTTTACTTACTTGCTGGACACCTGACTTGCTCAGATTGTTCTTTTATTGAACCCAAAATTACCAGCCCAGGGATGGCACCACCCAAAATGGGCTCTGCTGCCTTAATCACTAATTGAGAAAAATGCCTTACAGCTGGATTACATGGAGGCATTTTCTCACTTGAATCTCCTTTCCCTGTGATAACTCCAGCTTGTGTCAAGTTGACACAAAACCAGCCAGTATACCGTGTATATTTCATCATGACATAGGCATCACAGACACAGGGGCATAAGCTTTTTGTTGACAAAAAGCTTTTTTGTTGGCAAATAAAGTATCTTTATTTGCATATAATGTAATTTTATACATAAAATATCCTTAAAAATTCTCCAGGAAACTTTTATAGCTGACTAACACTTTCAACTAAGTAGCATGATATAGCCTTTCTATATACAACTAACAAACTGAGAAAGAATTCAGAAAAGCAATACCTTTCACAATGGCTTCAAAAATCTTATTTGGTTTTTCCCTAGCTCATGACATATGTAGCCTCAGGTCCTTGACCACTTTAGCAGTGTCAGGTATGAATTCTATCTCATGGAATAGACCTTGCAGTCAATCAGAAAGTAACTGATTAATCCCATAACATTTTTGTTACCAGTGTTCCAGTATATCTTGCAGGCAAACCAATGAGGGAGGTTGAAAGGATTGTAACTGGGAGGTATGGATAATTGTCTTTCTCCTCCAGTATTGATGCTCATTTCTATTTCTTTTTTATATTCAGTTCAGGATCTCGACCCAAGGAATATGTCAATCAATTTATAAAGAGTCTTCTTATGTGTACTAACACAATCTCAAAACACCCTCATCTCCTTATCTCCTAGATAATTCTATATTCTATCACATTAGAAATCTACATTAATTATAAGACTCTTTGTTCCTGAGTAGTAGTGTGGTGGTTTGAATAGGTATGGCACCCATAGACTCATGAGTTTGAATATTTGGCCCATAGGTAGTAGCATATTTAGGAGGCATGTCTTTGTGAAGTAGGTTAGAGAAAATGTGTCACTTTGGGGATATGAATTGAGGTATCCTATATTCAAGCTATGTTCCTTCAACTGCCTGTAGATTAAGATGTAGAATTCCCAGGTCCCTCTGCACCACCATATTTGTCTGCATTCTGTCACAGTTTTCACCATGATGATAATAGACTAAACATCTATTTTAAGCTTGCCCCAACTATTTTTTTTTTTCATAAGTTGCCATAGTCATGGTCTCTCTTCACAGTAGTGAAAACCCTAATATAAAAGTTGGTACCAGGGTTTGAGGTACTGTTGTGAGAGGTCTAAATGTGATTTTGTTTGGAGCAATGTTGGTTTTGTGACTTTGCTTTAGGGAAGAAATGGAATTCTCAAGCAAGGTTTAATGGAACATCCTGGTAGAACATGGAAGATAGTGGTAGTGGGGATGATTTGAACTGTGGGGTATGTCACAAGATTTTGAGAGGAGAAATTTTCAGTTGGTTGCCTAGAGATTGCTCTTGTGTTGTTCTAGTGAAGAATATGTTGTTTTTTGTCCTTTCTAAATAAATAAATAAGTAAATATACTGTAGGTTAATTGAAGTGTCTGGAATTAATTGTATTTAAAGAGAAGACTTTGAAACAGCTTGGAGTGGACTGCATCCTCTGGTTATTCGTGCACATTCTTATAAAAATCTATAATAAAAAGGAGAAAGCTGAGCATGCAAAATTATATATATATATATATATATATATATATATATATATATATATATCAAGGACAAAATTGGTACTAAGAAGTATATTGAACCTAAAATCCTGTGTTTAAGCGGATAAGCATATCAAAGATATTTAATGGAATTAAGGAAATATTGACCTCAGGACAAACTTCCATCTTGTAGAAAGAACATTTTAGGTCAAGGTATGGTGGTACACTCCTTTAATTCAAGCACTAATGAGACAGAGACATACAGATCTCTTAGTTGAAGTTTAGCCAGGTCTCCAGTCAGGGTCAGGCAGTAAAAGAATCTCCTGAAAACAGAAATTTGAAATTGAAATTGAAATTGAAAGAAGGGGACTTTTTTTTTTACAGGCCCAGCCATCTGCAGAATTTAGTAGTTTAATCCAAGTGGATTTGGATTTAGAGTCAAGAATAAAAGAAAACAGTTGTGAAAACTCCCTCCACAGCTAAAGAAAGCCACTGAGAACATACATGTAGCTGGGGTATCCCTGCATGGAAACACAGATCATTATGTGAAGCTTTGTAGGTGAAGTCTGGATTGCCTTTGAGACCCCAAGGGATTAGAGATCCCAGAGCACTCAGGTATGTGCCAAGGAAAGCTGCATGGAGTGATTGGAGACAACCCAAGAGGAAGAAGTCGGCAGTAGTCAACAAAGATGAAAGAAGATGGAGATCTGATGAGTACTTGGTATCAGATATGTAGATGCACAATTTTGAGTTTGTCCAGTTGTTTTTCAGTCTTGCATTGATCTAGCATTCCTTCACTATGCTCTCTTCATTACATCTTGTGCCATTATATATTAGAATTAGGTTATTTTTTTGTTCCTTTTTATTTTATTTTACAGAGAATTACTGTTAAGAGATTTTGTTAATCTCAAGAGACTTTGAACTTTTGAAAATTAGTCAAATTTGAAAGTGTAACAAGAATGGGATGTGGTAGTTTGAATAAGAGTAACATTCATAGAATCCTGCATTTGAAAATTTGGCACATAGTGAGTGGCACTATTAGGAGGTCTGGCCTTTTTGAAGGAAACAGTCAGTGTTGGGACAAGTATTGAGATTTCCTGTGCTCAAGGTACACTCGGAGTGACAGGCATTCTCCTTCTGTTACCTAGGGATCAAGATCCTTCTCCAGCATCATGATGACCTGTATTCTGCCTTGTTTCCCATAATGATGATAATAGACTAAACTAGAAAACTGTAAGCTGTTTCCAGTAAAATGTTTTCTTTTGTAAGAGTTGTTGCCAGGAGCCACCTAGGAGAAGCTAAAAACTACCAAGTGATCTTTATGAGATGGTTTCACCAGAGGAATTTAAAGCTATGATGAATTTTCTCCTTTATTTGAGGTCAAAGATATTACAATTGAGAAAAGATGCCTGCTTTTAATATTCTGTTCCTATATATATATAGAGAAACAGATAGATAGATGATAGATAGATAGATAGATAGATAGATAGATAGATATCAAGCACTAGGTATTAGCCCACAATTTTGAGCAGATTTCTGCAAAACAATGAAAATGGACTGACTTATCATGATGCTATATAGGCAAATAGATGATTTCATAATTCTTAATTATGATCCTATTAGAATTCCTAAATTATATTACTAATTATTTAGCTGTTTTGTAATAGGACAGCTATTAAGTCCTCTCTGATCATCAAAACTGCAATGAGAACTCTGCCAGTCTTCACATATTAAGAATTAATTGCTTCTGAGATAGAAAACAGGCATTTACAACTTAGATTCCAAAAGTTTGTAAAACAATTAAAGGGAGCTAGGGATTTATTGTAGGTGCATGTAGATAAAATAAAATACTGACTGGGTTAATCTATACAGAACTTCAGTGATAACTCGGTTACAGTCTTTAACTCTCCAGGATCTGGTAGAGCTTGTGACACATAGTTTCACCAGATAATTACTCTTAATGGATATGCATTTAAAAACCTCTGCTGTAAACTTGTTATTCAATTTATGGTTTGACTTTATGTGTAAGTTTGTGGTGAACTTTTTTCTCACATAATCTATTCTCCTACAAAGGAGAGAAAAAGTGGTAGCAATTACTCATTTCCTTAATTTCCTGCTATTTGCCTAGAGGTGTTAGTCACATAAGCCACCAGTTTTTAACCCTAAAAATGAACAAGAATATTTTTCAGAACTTTTAGAAATTATCAGCAAGAATTCAGTATAGTTAGAGAGCTAGGAGGTCTAAGATAATTAGTCTTTAAAGCTACCTCTGAGACCATCAGTCTTTAAAGCTGTACCTACTTCTACTCTGTCCAGGTGTTTCAACCGATTTCAGTCCTGGCAGCCTCCCCTAAAGTTGCCATAGTCATGGTACTTCTTCACAGCAATGGAAATGCAAACTATGTCAAGCAGAATACTTATTACAACAAATTATTTTTTAAGCCTACTTATGATCAGTTAATGAAATTATATAATTGTATTCAACCTGTTAGTCCAGGCTAACATAATTGGTCAGTGTCAAACAAGTCTTCAGTCCTTCAAAATGTTTTTATTGGTTTATCAAATTTATTCTTTTTAATTGTTAATTGTATTTTTCAATATTTTATTTCTTTGTCTTCAAATAATTTTAATAGAAGAATATTTCTTCTTTATATCAAACACTACACATACACCCACAGAGAGAGAGAGAGAGAGAGAGAGAGAGAGAGAGAGAGAGAGAGTCAGATGTCATAGGAGGCACAGACTCTCCCTTAGACCCATTAACCCATTTTCTTTTAATTGTTTGTGCTTTTCAGGCTATAATACTGACCCATACCAGCTACATTATCAACCACCATGAAATAAAAAATAGGAAGGCTGTGGTGTAAGTTTTTAATTTTTCTTTAGTTTCTTATATCTAATGTTGGTTATATGTCCTTAGATATACAGCTATAATTGTCAGAGTTTCCTCTCATGCTCTTGATTTAATTTTCTCTGCAAATTTTAATCATACCTTTGGACTTTCTTGCCAAGAAGTGATAGAACTTTCAATAATTACTAATTTCTGAATCCTCAATTTCTCTATTCGCTCCCAGGGTCACTCTTTATGCTTGTAAAATGATCTGTTAAACTCTTTTTTATTTGAATTTTTTAATGTGGTTTTATATTTCCTATTGTCCATCTGAGGGATACAATATTCATTACTTCCAACTATATTTCAAATGAACTATAAACCTTGATCTACAGAAAACCCTACAAGTCTATATCCATCCATGGATATAGATGGATATCCATCCATCTTTTACATAGCTTCCTTATTATCGTTGTCTAATAGTGAAATTTTGCTGCTTTTTGCACTGAATCTTTAAAGTAGCCTTACTCAATACCTTAAAAATCATTAACAAAAATATTAGTTGCCATATCATCTGTCTTTTTAAAGGCTTCTTCTTTGCTTTGTTGTGCTGTGGAAACAAAAGGACCAAGAAAAGTACAAGTTAAAATGTTTTCAGAGCAAACACAATTGACTCCATCTTTTGATAATTGATTCTAAAGAATCCAATATTTATATAATAGGTAGAAACTTTTAGTAAAACAATAAAATATCCATTCTGAAAATTAAATTAAGCAAGTAGTACTTTACCTTTTATGAATTTTCCAAACCTATTTCAACAGTGAAGCTTGTTTGCATAATCTACATATATATATTCTGAACTTTATCTTCCCTTAGTATCTATCTGCATTTTAAATCTGTCTAAGAGGTTGGATCTTCAGAATTCATTTATGAAGTCTTAGCATACACAAGCAAATGTTGATTTAATAACAATGACAAAGGGCTAGGAAAGACAAATTCTTGGAAACTGCCAGCCAATCATTGTGATTTAGACACAATCTGAAATCCCTCTGTAGTCTGCTTATGTTAAAATTCTGTAAAATTAAATGTCTGGGTGGAATTCATTATCCAAAAAGATTTACATGAAAGGGAAGTTTTTGAAAAAAGAAAAGAAACACTATAGACTAACAAGTTAATTTGTATGACAGGACAGATAAAAACAGGCCTACAGGATAAACTACATAATTGACGATGCCCTAGCAAATTTCATCTATTAGACTATTTTACTATGCATGAATCTTGCTACCATAAAAATGTATCTGAACCTGAGTCCAGCTTTTATTATTCTGTAAAATGAAATGAAATTATATAGCTGAAGTGGGGGCTTGATTCTTTCAATATTTTCCCTGCCATGGGTGCTTAGTTCAAAAGCTGGTCTAGTCTACAATATCTACTACTGCCCATTATAACTATAATCAGATGCATATCTCTGATTTAATGACTCACTGGTCAATATTCTCAACATTTGACAACACTGAGATACAATAGACCATTTTACAATTACTAAATCAGTCATAAAATTCTCAAAACATTAATTGATGTTATTCTAAACACATGTACACTAGTAGAACAGTGGACAGAACCCATATTTTCTTGCTAGACAGACAGCTTGCTTCAGTTTAAACCTTTTATATCAGGAAGAGAGAAAGTTGATCTGAAACATAACTGAGAATGTTTACTTATTAACACAGGTAGCTACCAATTAATAAATATGTAATCATTTATTTATAAAACTTTAGATTCCATAGGTTTAGAAATATTTATTAAAACTTTTCATATTTGTGCATAAACCCATCTGCCTTCACTTTTAGGCCACCAGCTTTTCAAAGGTATTTGTAAAGAAATTCCATTTTAAAGTAAAAATGAGGTAGCATTGATTGGCAGGTGCATGAATATTTTATTCAAGCACCTGCCAATCAATGCTACCTCATGGTTTTGGAAACATGAAAATT
>JADRCH010012482.1:0-10093 GCA_019843965.1 Rhynchomys soricoides
CTTTTATGTCAATGTTTCCTCTCCCTTTCTCCTCTCTCTCTCTCTCTCTAACTCCCTGACCATGAAGGACTTTTACTCCCTTTTATTCCCACCTCTCATGGTTTATTTTTTTTCAGCACATACATGTGTGCATGCACCCATATACACAAATCTACTTAACCTTTACAAAACCATAGGCATTGGCATTTTTCTGAGTCTAGCTTTTTAACAGAGTAAACTTCATTAATTTCCCTGAATATTTTATGATTTATTTTTCTTCCTGGCAGAATATAATTTTACTCTGTGTGTACATTTTCTTTCTTCATTAATATATCTATTCACATATTGGCCAGTTCAACTTCTTACCTACAATGTGTAAACATAGTGCAAATGTCTGTATAACACGATGTAGAATCAATTAGTTGTATACTTGGTCATGTTAAAACTTTGTCATATACTAGAACTACATTTTGTTTTATGAAAATATGCTTATCATAAAATATATAATGTCTGTACCAGCTAAAATTCAAACCAAAAATAATTAGGACTTATTTTTTTCCATATTCTCATCATCATGTGGTATTGCTTTCCTGAAGTTCCATATTCTGACTAGAGTAATATCTGCTCAAATTAATTTTAACTTGATTATTTTTTATAGCCACTGTTGTTGATAGCAAAAGATATTAGATAATTACAGGTATTTATTTCTTATTTTCCTTTTCTTTAATATGTTTGTGAGTTTACATGTGGGTTCTTGAAATTTACTCCAAGCCTTCTGGAAGACCAGCCAATGCTCTTAACTACTGGTCTATCTTTCAAGCCTCTGTTCATCTTCCATGTCAGCTCCTCACGAGCAAGTCCAGGCAAGAGGAGAGAACCCAGTCCAGCAGAAACTGTCTGGAGTTAAGCAGGATGGCGAGTTTTAGCAGCCCAAAAGAAACACACCAGTCTGGGAGACTTGTCAAAGCAGGAACTCAACTCCATTGTATCAACCCTTCACTTATATAGAGAAGGCAAAGAGGGCGGGCACTTAGAGATGGGGAGAGATGACTTAGGAGGCAGGGAAGGGGAAGGGATACCTGAGAGGGCCAATAGCAAAGCTCCACATCAGCAATGACATGATAGAGGGAGGGCCAAACAGGTCTTCCTGAGTCACTCCTATACGGGGAGTGACTGAGACATGTCTCAGAATTCTATCCAGTGTCGGGTTTGTCCTCAAGGCCCAAACCAGGGTCAAAATGGCACCCAACACTACCATTTCCTAGGACCCCACCCACTTGCCCTCAGGACAGCAGGAGGGGGAGAACACATGTAGTACCACTCTTTTGGGGTCCAGTTCCAAGCCCTGGCCCAGAGCTGCCATAACCCAAGCTTGGCTTGGCAACACAACGCCCAGTGCAGGAAGGCAGATGGGCAAGTCCGTGAGGACTGGGGCACTACTATATCTGTCTCAGTCACCAGTGTGAACCTGGGGCCCCTTCATGTGCCTCTATGGTCAGGGCTCCCCCAGGCTGCACATAGTGCTTCCCATCCATGTGCCAGGGGGGTGAGCCCAGTGACTCTCAGTATCTTCTGTGGAGCAGGAGCTTCTCTAGAGAGGAAGCCAGAACCCTCTCCTTCCTGTGCCAGTGCATGCTCACAACCGAGGCTAGGAGCTTGTGGACAAGCTGACTCAGGCCCTGCTGCCCCTGGACATGATGCTGAGGGTCATCACCATGGAGACGGCCCTGGTCCCAGGCCTGGGCTGGGCTGCTGAAGAAGAGCAGCACTGAAGATGCGCTCCCAGTGAGATCGTAATCGGAAGGTCCAACCCCTTCCATTGAGAAATATTTATTCAATTTAGTAGACCATTACATGAATGGGAGAAGTGGTTTTGTTGGTCAAATTTTATAGTCCTTTCTGGAAATTAATCTCATATTTGAAAATTATTTGACAGTTTCTTCTTTGCAGTTCACAACCATTTTATATTTATGTAACACAATTTGTCAATTAATTGCATAATTTTTATGTGGCTTCAGTGTAATCACAAAGCACTCATATGTGCCTGTGTCTCAAAGTATATTTTATAAGTATTCCTCTAGCATATTCTGTTCATCAGATCTTTATAAGAATGTCTTTGATTTATTTAAAACAGATTTTATTGTGTAGGGTGAGAAATGCACATCTAATTTTATTCTTTTACACTTAAATTTCTAATTTTCCTACAACTGTTTGTTGAGAAGGCTTTGTTCTCTTCAAATATATATTGTGGATATTTTTATAGCAATTAGGTTAGGGTATCTGTATGGGCTTATTTATAGTACTCTAGTCCAATTCACTAAAATTTGTGTATATTTTTCTATGAGTACAATGCTGGGTATTTTTTTTTTTCTGTTTTGTTTTGGTTTTGTTCTTTTTAACTAAGGCTTTGTAGTTAAAAATTGAGGCCAGAAAGAGTGAATCACTTTACATTGTTCTTTATGTTTTCCATGTTTTCTTGGAAACTTGGAGTTAAAAATTCAATGTAAGATTAAAGTCAGGTACATCATTCTGGTAGGAAATCACTTTTCCTAAAGCACATGTTGTATTTCTTACCTGTTTGCATTCATTTCCTAAAATCTTTATGTGTCTTACACAAAATATTCCATATACATAAATTATATTTTAGAATGTTATATAGTAAAGAAATGTTTTGTATTTGAATATGCAGGGAGGGTGAAATGAAAGAATTAGAACTGCGTATTCTTGCACAATTGTGGTGGTTAAAATATTCTTGGTCCAGGGAGTGGCACTCTTAGGGTATATGGTCTTGTTGCAGTAGATGTGGCCTAGATGGAAGAACTGTGTCACTATAGGAATCGGGAAATATTGCAGTCAACAATGATGATAAAAGGAGTTGGAGAAGTAAACACTGCATTAGCATCAGAAATGGAGATGTATAGTTATGAAGTTTGCCAAGTTGATTTCCTGTCTTGCTTTGGAGATTAGTTAGGTGATTGAATGAATCCCAGAAGAGACTTTGAACTTTGGACTGTCACCATTGTTGAGACTGCTGTATACTATGTGGGTTTTGGAAGTTGGACTAAATTTATTTTTTTAATATACTATGGCTAAGTATGGCCCCCATAAGCTCAGATGTTTGAATAAGTCTTATGGCGGTCAGGGAGTAGAATGTGATAGCCTGAATAAGCTTAGTATTGGGAGTGGAGAGGCACTATTAGAAAGTGTAGCCTTAGAGTAGGTTAAAGAGGTTGACATTCTTCTAGATTAAAGTATTCAAGTCACCTGTGTAAAAACTGTAGTTCAGTTTATATTATTAAAATGTAGAAAATGAATGAGTGGCCACTACTTAGACAATTGATACTAATTTAAATAAACAAGATTGGTTGAACACTACAGTAGACTTTATGAAATTTTAGTGTTTATTATGTAAACACTTTGTGGGTGTATACACAGATGAAGTCCAGAGGTCAATCTCTGATATCATTCTACAAGACATGGTCCACACTGATCTTTGAGACATGGGTGCACTGGTTGAGAGCTCAATAAACAGGCTAAGCCCTAGAAACCCTCTTGTCCCATATCCTAAACTGGTATGAAAATCACATGTCAACATGCATGGAATTTTTACAGGGTTTCTGGATATATTCTGTCCTCATGCATTGTGCAAATTCGATCACTTCTCTGTCCTCTATCATATTTCTACTTCCTCTTATATTATTAGGTATACTTTTGTGTGTGTGTATGTATTTGTGTGTGTTCTTGTGTGTATGTGAGTGTGCATGTGCATGTGTGTATGTGTGTGTGCATGTGTATGTTTGTTTTTGCTTGGTTATGTGTTAGCAATTCTGTATGTTGATTCATATGCAAGTATAGGCAAGCCAAAATATGAAAGTTATATGAGTGTCCAATACAAGATAAATGAATAATGATAATTTGATAAATATATACAATGGAATGCATTCAACATTAAAAATAGGATGTTAGTGACTATGGATATAAAATTGTAGAACATTTGGTGGATAAGATATACACGGGGAGAAATACTCCATGATTTGTATTAGACTTAGGATCTAAAAACTCACATATTAGGGAATGATGCTGATTAATGGCAATGTAAATGTGATGGGTAGTTTAGTGTTGAGAAGATGTTGGAGAAAGAAGTCAAACTTACACTAAAAAGTGATCCATAATGCTTAAGGGAGCTTTAGAGCAGAATAAAGCTATGGATCATAAGTATGTAGAGGGCAGTTAAAAACATTACAAAGTAATTTTATTCTAAGTGTATGTAACATCCAGAAAGTAGGTATGAATAGGAAAGAAATATGAATTATACATATGGACTTAGAAATATCACATTGTACATATAAATGTAAAACATTAACATATATCTTGTTGTCAACTAAAACAACACTCTTTTAGTTTGTTTACCTGTGAGTGTAAAGAAATAACCTGGCAAAAGCTATTTAGAGAGAATATATTTATTTTGGATCACAGTTTCATATTGCAATCAGTCCTGCTGAAGAAATCAGTGTATGAAGCACCTAGTTACTTTGCAACAACAACCAGAAAACAAATGAGTATAAATGGAATCTACTATTAAGGCCTTTGCTCCATTTTATACACCACAGGATTCTCAGCTTAGATGTTCTTGTGTTCTTCTTCACTTTTTTTTATGTTTTTCCTCTTCTGCTTATAGAATTTATTCTTAATGTAATATACTTAATTTTAAAATACTTTATTATATGTATACATGTTTGCTACATAAAATTATGTTTGTATATTTATACTTATGTAGTATTTTGTCATTATTTTAAGTGAAATATTGTCTTAAATATGTTATTCTTTTAATTGAAAATAATGTACATTAATTACCTCAATCATACAATCCAAATTTGAAAAAATTGCACATAAAAAGTAAATTTTAAATGCTTCTCTAAATGAGAGACATTTTTAACTTAATATATGTACCAACAAGTAAAACAATTCACTAAAGTAAGATTCAGATTAGTGATAATTAACTAATAAAGTTAAAAGAGATTTTGTAGCACTTTTACTCTATTCTATTAAAGTGAATAATAATATTTGATGATGTATTACTTACAGAAAAATGACAGTAGAGTAACATTAATTATACTAAATTTAATTAATTCATGCCATAAGTGAATAAAAATGAAATCATTTGTTAAATACAAAAGTGTCAAATAATTGAATACTAGTAAAAAAGAATATTTGATTAAAAATTACAACAATATTCATTGATAAAAATATGAAAATATTTTTGCACATCTAAATATACCTTTTAGCAAATATAAAAACTAAAATTACTTCTATTCTTTTCGAAGTTTTAATCTATTTGTGTGTGTGTGTGTGTGTGTGTGTGTGTGTGTGTGTGTATGTGTGTGTCTGTGTCTGTGTGTTTGCATGCATTGTGTGGATGTCTATAATGCTATCAGGTGTCAGAAATGAGTCAGCAGCAGATTGCCAGGAGCAATAGTTACAGGTTATTGTAAGTTTCTAACTTATACTGGGAAATGAACTCTGCAGAAGCAGTAAGTCTTATCTGCTGAGACTTATCTTGAAGCCTCAATACTTATATCTAAGGCATATTTTTATTTTTCAGTTACTCTAGTTGTTTCATAAGCAAAAAAATTAAGGCTTTTCCCCTTATTTCATGTGACAATATTCACAATATACAATTTTGATACAAAACAATATAAAGTAAATTAAAAGATTCACAAATAGGAATAAATGAAATGCAGGAATTATACTCTTTCTACTAGGTTGGTAATTTCCATAAACCTTTTTATATTTCTTGATTTTTTTATATCTATCTAGAATATCTACATAGGTTAGTTAATAAAGACAAAATCTAGACATTAACTTGTTTATTGGAGAGAGAAAGCTTGTCACCACTGATAGGTCTTTATAAATTTATATCTTTTTTGTAAATATAATACCATCATTGATTCACTGCATTCACCAGGTATGCTGAGAAGGCAGAAGATCTCTGATTTCATATATAGTCTTAATCATTCCTTACCCAGTTGGCCTTAGTATCTTCTTCAAAATATCCATTTCCATTTTCTGCTAAAATTTTTATATTTAAGAATAACAAACCAATAAAATTTACCTTTCCAATTTTTAACTTCTATTCTCTTCTTATTTCATAATGTAGTGTATTTTCAGATTTTGATATTGTTATGTCTCTGTTAGTAGGATAAGTATGCATGTTCTTATATGTGTATATGTGATTACTTATGCTGTAGGGTGCAAGTTGAGATCAGGGAACAAACTCAGGTGTCAGTATTCCTCTTATATCTTGTTTGAGACAGAGTTTCTTATTATTGCTATTATATATATTGGTATATATGGCCTACGAGCTTAAGGAAATTCTGCTGTGTGAGCCTTCTATCTCACTATAGGAATGCTGACTGACAGATGCAGTTTTACACAGAGTTTGGGATCTGTACTTGGGTCTTCATGTTTGCATAGCAAACACTTTTCTCACTGAGGAACCTACTTTGTCCAAAGTAGACAATTCCTTATGCCTCTTAATAAAAAAGAAATAATCTCATTAATATAGGTCATTTCCTTTCTTCAGACTAGTCTAATACATGTCTTGACATTTACTGTGCAACTCTTACTTTGAAGACTTTTGTTATCACTACTTTCCTACTTTTGTGAAAACATACCCTGCCACAATCAACATAACAGCGTGGAGGTAATTAATTCATACATTTAATTAACGGTACATAACTGTGGTATCATTACAAAAGCTTGCAAACTCCAGTCACATTGTGTCTACCAGAAAGAAGCAGAGAGAAATGTTAGTGCCCAGTTCATGTTCTCCATTTTATACTATTCAGAACCTCAGCCAAGGGAATGATGCCAAATACCGTAGGCAAGTATTTTAATGACAATTATTGTAATCCAGATAATTCCTTAGAATAATGCACCATTTGTTACCTCTTCTAATATGCAACGTAACGAAGTGCAGTGATTTATTTTCTGTGCAAACTGATGTTTAACACCAGAATAATCCAAACTGGAAATGTTTTTCTCTTTTAAATGCTCCTGAACTAAGATTGCTGTTGTTTTTGTTAATGCTGCTATTACTGATTTTATTTTGCTTTAGACATGTTCATGAAAATTTTGTTAATGCTTTTACTTTTTGTGGTGGTTTGAATATTTTTGGCCCATTGAGTAGCCATGCTAGGAGATTTGGCTTTCTTGGAATAAGTGTGGCCTTGTTGGAGGAAATATGTCACTGAGGAAAAGGGCTTTGAAACCCTCATCCTACCTGGCTGGAAAATAGTCTGCTCCTGGCTTCCTTCGGATGAAGACTTAGAAGTCTAGCCTCCTCCAGTACCATGTCTGCCTACATGCTGCATTCTTACTGTCATGATGGTAATGGACTGAAAGTCTGAAAGTGTAAGCAAGCCACCATTGAATGTTGTCCTTTATAAGAGTTACCTCAGTCACAGTGTCTCTTCACAGCATTGGTTTCCCTAAGGCACTTACCTTGAAGTATCTCCCTTAGTTTCACTGTAATTATTGCACTGTCTTCAGTAATAATTCAAGAAATATTTCATCTGTCTACATGAAATGGTTGATATAAGGTTGACTTTTTATATTGTGTACAGTTAAAAATTAGAAATTGAAACAATGTCTGAACTCAGAGCTTTTAATTTTGACACACACACATATCTAAATTAGTATTATTTTGTTTCCTGATAGACAAATAATTGTAAAGTTTCTCTGGTATTTATTCTTATATTATTAATACAATTTATTTTTATCAATAGTACGAAGAATGGCAATTTTTGAAGAGTGATAGACTGAATTAATGTTTAACTTGTATTACAGTAGAATATTTGTTTTTGCTTTTTTGTTAGTTTGTTTTCTTGTCTGGACTATTAGTAACCATGGTTATTTGAATACAGATGTCCTCCATAGACTCATGTCTTTGAACATCTGTCTCCAATTAGTGGCTCTGTTTCAAGAGATTATGAAACTTTTAGGAGGTGAAATCTTGTTAGAGGAACTATGTCACTGGGATGTCCTACATTCTCTTCTGCTTCTGTTTCCCATGTGTCTAGCTTCTGACACCTGCTGCCATGCTTTCCCTGACTGTTAATATCTCTTTCCTACCTTAAAGAACACTGTCTTTTTTTAATCATAAGCTACATTAAACCATTTATACCTTAATTTGGTGCTTTTGTGGCTTTTCTCACAACAACAGAAAAGTAACTAATACATAACAAACAATTTTATAACTTTTAAATTTCCTATTGTCCTATTATTGTCAATAATATGACATGCTAATTATTTTTTCACCCATTTGGGCTTTTTATGCTGGGCTTTATTATTCTTGCTGTTTTACTATAGACCTGAATTTGCTTCCTGGCTAACCTGCTTTGAGTGGCTCAAAGCAGTCTTTTCATTTAGTTCTTTCTGGCCTCTAAGGGCATCTATACACATTACACTTCCATGTATGTAAAATAATTATAAAAATAATAGAGATGTCTCCTTTATTTTATAAACCTATAACATTGTTTTTACTAGCACAACCTTAAGATAAAAAATGTAGTATTTATTTTCATCTTTATGAAATAAACATTTTACTGTATGCTTTTAAAATTTAAAACTTTTTTTGTTAAAAATAAGATACAACTACACATAAACATCAGCAAAGACCAACTAGATATCAATACATCATCTCATTGTCAACATGCCATATTTTGTCCCATTGAAAGGGCCAGTGGTACACATGACCTGTCATCTACAGTAGCAATGCAATCATGAGTATCTGATGAAGAGTCTATTCGTAGTACATTAACTGTGTTACTGTTTTTGTGTGGTTTGCATGTTATTGATGCTTCATTTAATTCTTTTTCTTTGTGTAATTGTTAGGTTTTGTTTGTTTGGGGTTTTTTATGCGTTTTGTTTGTTTTGTTTTTGTTTTTGTTTGTAATTGGTTTTGGTTTGGTTTGGATTTTAATTTATGCTATGTATTTCTCCTGCCTCATTACTAGCACTACAGGCCTGGGCCACTGTGCACAGATGGTAAGGCTGCTTTCTAGTGGAGGTATGTTTGTTTCTTTGTCCATTTGTGTTAATGTGCTCCTATTGAAGAGCAACTGGCACTTTAAATACTGAACAATCTCTTTTTAGTACTGAGCAATGGCTTTGTAGTTATGAATTTTATGCACATGTAAGGAGATTCAAAACCTGTATATTAACTACAGAATATAAAATATGTAACTTTTTTGATACATTTCTTTGTACTTCTTATCTTTGGGTGTTTCGCCATGGCAATATTTTTACAAACATCAGTTTTTAGCATGGACTAAGTGAAAGGAATTCTTCAGGTCCATGACAGTACCACAGGACCATCTCTGACCTTCAGTCTTAAACAAGCACTTACACACATTAGGCATACACACATGTAAATATAAATATAAAAATAAATAATCATTACTTATTTACCTTACAAACCTTTGATTTTTGTTGTGTACTAGCACTAACTTAAAATAAGATATATTTTAGTTAGTTATAGAAATTATTTTCATCTTCATTGCCTTAACTTTTATTTCTGCCCATTTGCTCTACTCACTGGCTAATTCATTTGCACTGATATGCTACCACATTCATTTCAACTGTTCAGTAAGTTTGTGATGTTTATGTGTAGTGTGTGTGTGTGTGTGTGTGTTTGTGTAGGTGTTCATTCATTGCATGTTCTTCCATGTATGTATGCATGTTTTTACATATCTGTGGGGACTAGAAGAAAATTTCATGTGTTGTCCTTCAGAATATATTCAAATTGGGGTGATATAACTTTATAATTTTTTATTTTAGACACAAATTTTCACCAGGCTGGAAGTTAAGAAGTAAACGATTGTGCCACAGGGATCATCTTGTCTCCTCTTCCCTAATACTAAAATTATAAATTCATGCCACCATGGTTGAATTTTTTTTTACATGAATTATTAGGATCTAACTCAAGTCCATATGCAATCATGGCAAATACTTTAGTGAGTGAGCCATCCTTAAGCCCATGTTTCATATCAATAACAGATATTGTGATATATATATATATATATATATATATATATATATATATATATATATA
>JADRCH010012483.1:0-10091 GCA_019843965.1 Rhynchomys soricoides
CTTTTATGTCAATGTTTCCTCTCCCTTTCTCCTCTCTCTCTCTCTCTAACTCCCTGACCATGAAGGACTTTTACTCCCTTTTATTCCCACCTCTCATGGTTTATTTTTTTTTCAGCACATACATGTGTGCATGCACCCATATACACAAATCTACTTAACCTTTACAAAACCATAGGCATTGGCATTTTTCTGAGTCTAGCTTTTTAACAGAGTAAACTTCATTAATTTCCCTGAATATTTTATGATTTATTTTTCTTCCTGGCAGAATATAATTTTACTCTGTGTGTACATTTTCTTTCTTCATTAATATATCTATTCACATATTGGCCAGTTCAACTTCTTACCTACAATGTGTAAACATAGTGCAAATGTCTGTATAACACGATGTAGAATCAATTAGTTGTATACTTGGTCATGTTAAAACTTTGTCATATACTAGAACTACATTTTGTTTTATGAAAATATGCTTATCATAAAATATATAATGTCTGTACCAGCTAAAATTCAAACCAAAAATAATTAGGACTTATTTTTTTCCATATTCTCATCATCATGTGGTATTGCTTTCCTGAAGTTCCATATTCTGACTAGAGTAATATCTGCTCAAATTAATTTTAACTTGATTATTTTTTATAGCCACTGTTGTTGATAGCAAAAGATATTAGATAATTACAGGTATTTATTTCTTATTTTCCTTTTCTTTAATATGTTTGTGAGTTTACATGTGGGTTCTTGAAATTTACTCCAAGCCTTCTGGAAGACCAGCCAATGCTCTTAACTACTGGTCTATCTTTCAAGCCTCTGTTCATCTTCCATGTCAGCTCCTCACGAGCAAGTCCAGGCAAGAGGAGAGAACCCAGTCCAGCAGAAACTGTCTGGAGTTAAGCAGGATGGCGAGTTTTAGCAGCCCAAAAGAAACACACCAGTCTGGGAGACTTGTCAAAGCAGGAACTCAACTCCATTGTATCAACCCTTCACTTATATAGAGAAGGCAAAGAGGGCGGGCACTTAGAGATGGGGAGAGATGACTTAGGAGGCAGGGAAGGGGAAGGGATACCTGAGAGGGCCAATAGCAAAGCTCCACATCAGCAATGACATGATAGAGGGAGGGCCAAACAGGTCTTCCTGAGTCACTCCTATACGGGGAGTGACTGAGACATGTCTCAGAATTCTATCCAGTGTCGGGTTTGTCCTCAAGGCCCAAACCAGGGTCAAAATGGCACCCAACACTACCATTTCCTAGGACCCCACCCACTTGCCCTCAGGACAGCAGGAGGGGGAGAACACATGTAGTACCACTCTTTTGGGGTCCAGTTCCAAGCCCTGGCCCAGAGCTGCCATAACCCAAGCTTGGCTTGGCAACACAACGCCCAGTGCAGGAAGGCAGATGGGCAAGTCCGTGAGGACTGGGGCACTACTATATCTGTCTCAGTCACCAGTGTGAACCTGGGGCCCCTTCATGTGCCTCTATGGTCAGGGCTCCCCCAGGCTGCACATAGTGCTTCCCATCCATGTGCCAGGGGGGTGAGCCCAGTGACTCTCAGTATCTTCTGTGGAGCAGGAGCTTCTCTAGAGAGGAAGCCAGAACCCTCTCCTTCCTGTGCCAGTGCATGCTCACAACCGAGGCTAGGAGCTTGTGGACAAGCTGACTCAGGCCCTGCTGCCCCTGGACATGATGCTGAGGGTCATCACCATGGAGACGGCCCTGGTCCCAGGCCTGGGCTGGGCTGCTGAAGAAGAGCAGCACTGAAGATGCGCTCCCAGTGAGATCGTAATCGGAAGGTCCAACCCCTTCCATTGAGAAATATTTATTCAATTTAGTAGACCATTACATGAATGGGAGAAGTGGTTTTGTTGGTCAAATTTTATAGTCCTTTCTGGAAATTAATCTCATATTTGAAAATTATTTGACAGTTTCTTCTTTGCAGTTCACAACCATTTTATATTTATGTAACACAATTTGTCAATTAATTGCATAATTTTTATGTGGCTTCAGTGTAATCACAAAGCACTCATATGTGCCTGTGTCTCAAAGTATATTTTATAAGTATTCCTCTAGCATATTCTGTTCATCAGATCTTTATAAGAATGTCTTTGATTTATTTAAAACAGATTTTATTGTGTAGGGTGAGAAATGCACATCTAATTTTATTCTTTTACACTTAAATTTCTAATTTTCCTACAACTGTTTGTTGAGAAGGCTTTGTTCTCTTCAAATATATATTGTGGATATTTTTATAGCAATTAGGTTAGGGTATCTGTATGGGCTTATTTATAGTACTCTAGTCCAATTCACTAAAATTTGTGTATATTTTTCTATGAGTACAATGCTGGGTATTTTTTTTTTTTCTGTTTTGTTTTGGTTTTGTTCTTTTTAACTAAGGCTTTGTAGTTAAAAATTGAGGCCAGAAAGAGTGAATCACTTTACATTGTTCTTTATGTTTTCCATGTTTTCTTGGAAACTTGGAGTTAAAAATTCAATGTAAGATTAAAGTCAGGTACATCATTCTGGTAGGAAATCACTTTTCCTAAAGCACATGTTGTATTTCTTACCTGTTTGCATTCATTTCCTAAAATCTTTATGTGTCTTACACAAAATATTCCATATACATAAATTATATTTTAGAATGTTATATAGTAAAGAAATGTTTTGTATTTGAATATGCAGGGAGGGTGAAATGAAAGAATTAGAACTGCGTATTCTTGCACAATTGTGGTGGTTAAAATATTCTTGGTCCAGGGAGTGGCACTCTTAGGGTATATGGTCTTGTTGCAGTAGATGTGGCCTAGATGGAAGAACTGTGTCACTATAGGAATCGGGAAATATTGCAGTCAACAATGATGATAAAAGGAGTTGGAGAAGTAAACACTGCATTAGCATCAGAAATGGAGATGTATAGTTATGAAGTTTGCCAAGTTGATTTCCTGTCTTGCTTTGGAGATTAGTTAGGTGATTGAATGAATCCCAGAAGAGACTTTGAACTTTGGACTGTCACCATTGTTGAGACTGCTGTATACTATGTGGGTTTTGGAAGTTGGACTAAATTTATTTTTTTAATATACTATGGCTAAGTATGGCCCCCATAAGCTCAGATGTTTGAATAAGTCTTATGGCGGTCAGGGAGTAGAATGTGATAGCCTGAATAAGCTTAGTATTGGGAGTGGAGAGGCACTATTAGAAAGTGTAGCCTTAGAGTAGGTTAAAGAGGTTGACATTCTTCTAGATTAAAGTATTCAAGTCACCTGTGTAAAAACTGTAGTTCAGTTTATATTATTAAAATGTAGAAAATGAATGAGTGGCCACTACTTAGACAATTGATACTAATTTAAATAAACAAGATTGGTTGAACACTACAGTAGACTTTATGAAATTTTAGTGTTTATTATGTAAACACTTTGTGGGTGTATACACAGATGAAGTCCAGAGGTCAATCTCTGATATCATTCTACAAGACATGGTCCACACTGATCTTTGAGACATGGGTGCACTGGTTGAGAGCTCAATAAACAGGCTAAGCCCTAGAAACCCTCTTGTCCCATATCCTAAACTGGTATGAAAATCACATGTCAACATGCATGGAATTTTTACAGGGTTTCTGGATATATTCTGTCCTCATGCATTGTGCAAATTCGATCACTTCTCTGTCCTCTATCATATTTCTACTTCCTCTTATATTATTAGGTATACTTTTGTGTGTGTGTATGTATTTGTGTGTGTTCTTGTGTGTATGTGAGTGTGCATGTGCATGTGTGTATGTGTGTGTGCATGTGTATGTTTGTTTTTGCTTGGTTATGTGTTAGCAATTCTGTATGTTGATTCATATGCAAGTATAGGCAAGCCAAAATATGAAAGTTATATGAGTGTCCAATACAAGATAAATGAATAATGATAATTTGATAAATATATACAATGGAATGCATTCAACATTAAAAATAGGATGTTAGTGACTATGGATATAAAATTGTAGAACATTTGGTGGATAAGATATACACGGGGAGAAATACTCCATGATTTGTATTAGACTTAGGATCTAAAAACTCACATATTAGGGAATGATGCTGATTAATGGCAATGTAAATGTGATGGGTAGTTTAGTGTTGAGAAGATGTTGGAGAAAGAAGTCAAACTTACACTAAAAAGTGATCCATAATGCTTAAGGGAGCTTTAGAGCAGAATAAAGCTATGGATCATAAGTATGTAGAGGGCAGTTAAAAACATTACAAAGTAATTTTATTCTAAGTGTATGTAACATCCAGAAAGTAGGTATGAATAGGAAAGAAATATGAATTATACATATGGACTTAGAAATATCACATTGTACATATAAATGTAAAACATTAACATATATCTTGTTGTCAACTAAAACAACACTCTTTTAGTTTGTTTACCTGTGAGTGTAAAGAAATAACCTGGCAAAAGCTATTTAGAGAGAATATATTTATTTTGGATCACAGTTTCATATTGCAATCAGTCCTGCTGAAGAAATCAGTGTATGAAGCACCTAGTTACTTTGCAACAACAACCAGAAAACAAATGAGTATAAATGGAATCTACTATTAAGGCCTTTGCTCCATTTTATACACCACAGGATTCTCAGCTTAGATGTTCTTGTGTTCTTCTTCACTTTTTTTTATGTTTTTCCTCTTCTGCTTATAGAATTTATTCTTAATGTAATATACTTAATTTTAAAATACTTTATTATATGTATACATGTTTGCTACATAAAATTATGTTTGTATATTTATACTTATGTAGTATTTTGTCATTATTTTAAGTGAAATATTGTCTTAAATATGTTATTCTTTTAATTGAAAATAATGTACATTAATTACCTCAATCATACAATCCAAATTTGAAAAAATTGCACATAAAAAGTAAATTTTAAATGCTTCTCTAAATGAGAGACATTTTTAACTTAATATATGTACCAACAAGTAAAACAATTCACTAAAGTAAGATTCAGATTAGTGATAATTAACTAATAAAGTTAAAAGAGATTTTGTAGCACTTTTACTCTATTCTATTAAAGTGAATAATAATATTTGATGATGTATTACTTACAGAAAAATGACAGTAGAGTAACATTAATTATACTAAATTTAATTAATTCATGCCATAAGTGAATAAAAATGAAATCATTTGTTAAATACAAAAGTGTCAAATAATTGAATACTAGTAAAAAAGAATATTTGATTAAAAATTACAACAATATTCATTGATAAAAATATGAAAATATTTTTGCACATCTAAATATACCTTTTAGCAAATATAAAAACTAAAATTACTTCTATTCTTTTCGAAGTTTTAATCTATTTGTGTGTGTGTGTGTGTGTGTGTGTGTGTGTGTGTGTGTATGTGTGTGTCTGTGTCTGTGTGTTTGCATGCATTGTGTGGATGTCTATAATGCTATCAGGTGTCAGAAATGAGTCAGCAGCAGATTGCCAGGAGCAATAGTTACAGGTTATTGTAAGTTTCTAACTTATACTGGGAAATGAACTCTGCAGAAGCAGTAAGTCTTATCTGCTGAGACTTATCTTGAAGCCTCAATACTTATATCTAAGGCATATTTTTATTTTTCAGTTACTCTAGTTGTTTCATAAGCAAAAAAATTAAGGCTTTTCCCCTTATTTCATGTGACAATATTCACAATATACAATTTTGATACAAAACAATATAAAGTAAATTAAAAGATTCACAAATAGGAATAAATGAAATGCAGGAATTATACTCTTTCTACTAGGTTGGTAATTTCCATAAACCTTTTTATATTTCTTGATTTTTTTATATCTATCTAGAATATCTACATAGGTTAGTTAATAAAGACAAAATCTAGACATTAACTTGTTTATTGGAGAGAGAAAGCTTGTCACCACTGATAGGTCTTTATAAATTTATATCTTTTTTGTAAATATAATACCATCATTGATTCACTGCATTCACCAGGTATGCTGAGAAGGCAGAAGATCTCTGATTTCATATATAGTCTTAATCATTCCTTACCCAGTTGGCCTTAGTATCTTCTTCAAAATATCCATTTCCATTTTCTGCTAAAATTTTTATATTTAAGAATAACAAACCAATAAAATTTACCTTTCCAATTTTTAACTTCTATTCTCTTCTTATTTCATAATGTAGTGTATTTTCAGATTTTGATATTGTTATGTCTCTGTTAGTAGGATAAGTATGCATGTTCTTATATGTGTATATGTGATTACTTATGCTGTAGGGTGCAAGTTGAGATCAGGGAACAAACTCAGGTGTCAGTATTCCTCTTATATCTTGTTTGAGACAGAGTTTCTTATTATTGCTATTATATATATTGGTATATATGGCCTACGAGCTTAAGGAAATTCTGCTGTGTGAGCCTTCTATCTCACTATAGGAATGCTGACTGACAGATGCAGTTTTACACAGAGTTTGGGATCTGTACTTGGGTCTTCATGTTTGCATAGCAAACACTTTTCTCACTGAGGAACCTACTTTGTCCAAAGTAGACAATTCCTTATGCCTCTTAATAAAAAAGAAATAATCTCATTAATATAGGTCATTTCCTTTCTTCAGACTAGTCTAATACATGTCTTGACATTTACTGTGCAACTCTTACTTTGAAGACTTTTGTTATCACTACTTTCCTACTTTTGTGAAAACATACCCTGCCACAATCAACATAACAGCGTGGAGGTAATTAATTCATACATTTAATTAACGGTACATAACTGTGGTATCATTACAAAAGCTTGCAAACTCCAGTCACATTGTGTCTACCAGAAAGAAGCAGAGAGAAATGTTAGTGCCCAGTTCATGTTCTCCATTTTATACTATTCAGAACCTCAGCCAAGGGAATGATGCCAAATACCGTAGGCAAGTATTTTAATGACAATTATTGTAATCCAGATAATTCCTTAGAATAATGCACCATTTGTTACCTCTTCTAATATGCAACGTAACGAAGTGCAGTGATTTATTTTCTGTGCAAACTGATGTTTAACACCAGAATAATCCAAACTGGAAATGTTTTTCTCTTTTAAATGCTCCTGAACTAAGATTGCTGTTGTTTTTGTTAATGCTGCTATTACTGATTTTATTTTGCTTTAGACATGTTCATGAAAATTTTGTTAATGCTTTTACTTTTTGTGGTGGTTTGAATATTTTTGGCCCATTGAGTAGCCATGCTAGGAGATTTGGCTTTCTTGGAATAAGTGTGGCCTTGTTGGAGGAAATATGTCACTGAGGAAAAGGGCTTTGAAACCCTCATCCTACCTGGCTGGAAAATAGTCTGCTCCTGGCTTCCTTCGGATGAAGACTTAGAAGTCTAGCCTCCTCCAGTACCATGTCTGCCTACATGCTGCATTCTTACTGTCATGATGGTAATGGACTGAAAGTCTGAAAGTGTAAGCAAGCCACCATTGAATGTTGTCCTTTATAAGAGTTACCTCAGTCACAGTGTCTCTTCACAGCATTGGTTTCCCTAAGGCACTTACCTTGAAGTATCTCCCTTAGTTTCACTGTAATTATTGCACTGTCTTCAGTAATAATTCAAGAAATATTTCATCTGTCTACATGAAATGG
Organism: Rhynchomys soricoides; assembly: GCA_019843965.1. Lineage (NCBI taxonomy): Eukaryota > Metazoa > Chordata > Mammalia > Rodentia > Muridae > Rhynchomys > Rhynchomys soricoides. The sequence continues at coordinate 7,571 of JADRCH010012483.1, forward strand.
TTGATATAAGGTTGACTTTTTATATTGTGTACAGTTAAAAATTAGAAATTGAAACAATGTCTGAACTCAGAGCTTTTAATTTTGACACACACACATATCTAAATTAGTATTATTTTGTTTCCTGATAGACAAATAATTGTAAAGTTTCTCTGGTATTTATTCTTATATTATTAATACAATTTATTTTTATCAATAGTACGAAGAATGGCAATTTTTGAAGAGTGATAGACTGAATTAATGTTTAACTTGTATTACAGTAGAATATTTGTTTTTGCTTTTTTGTTAGTTTGTTTTCTTGTCTGGACTATTAGTAACCATGGTTATTTGAATACAGATGTCCTCCATAGACTCATGTCTTTGAACATCTGTCTCCAATTAGTGGCTCTGTTTCAAGAGATTATGAAACTTTTAGGAGGTGAAATCTTGTTAGAGGAACTATGTCACTGGGATGTCCTACATTCTCTTCTGCTTCTGTTTCCCATGTGTCTAGCTTCTGACACCTGCTGCCATGCTTTCCCTGACTGTTAATATCTCTTTCCTACCTTAAAGAACACTGTCTTTTTTTAATCATAAGCTACATTAAACCATTTATACCTTAATTTGGTGCTTTTGTGGCTTTTCTCACAACAACAGAAAAGTAACTAATACATAACAAACAATTTTATAACTTTTAAATTTCCTATTGTCCTATTATTGTCAATAATATGACATGCTAATTATTTTTTCACCCATTTGGGCTTTTTATGCTGGGCTTTATTATTCTTGCTGTTTTACTATAGACCTGAATTTGCTTCCTGGCTAACCTGCTTTGAGTGGCTCAAAGCAGTCTTTTCATTTAGTTCTTTCTGGCCTCTAAGGGCATCTATACACATTACACTTCCATGTATGTAAAATAATTATAAAAATAATAGAGATGTCTCCTTTATTTTATAAACCTATAACATTGTTTTTACTAGCACAACCTTAAGATAAAAAATGTAGTATTTATTTTCATCTTTATGAAATAAACATTTTACTGTATGCTTTTAAAATTTAAAACTTTTTTTGTTAAAAATAAGATACAACTACACATAAACATCAGCAAAGACCAACTAGATATCAATACATCATCTCATTGTCAACATGCCATATTTTGTCCCATTGAAAGGGCCAGTGGTACACATGACCTGTCATCTACAGTAGCAATGCAATCATGAGTATCTGATGAAGAGTCTATTCGTAGTACATTAACTGTGTTACTGTTTTTGTGTGGTTTGCATGTTATTGATGCTTCATTTAATTCTTTTTCTTTGTGTAATTGTTAGGTTTTGTTTGTTTGGGGTTTTTTATGCGTTTTGTTTGTTTTGTTTTTGTTTTTGTTTGTAATTGGTTTTGGTTTGGTTTGGATTTTAATTTATGCTATGTATTTCTCCTGCCTCATTACTAGCACTACAGGCCTGGGCCACTGTGCACAGATGGTAAGGCTGCTTTCTAGTGGAGGTATGTTTGTTTCTTTGTCCATTTGTGTTAATGTGCTCCTATTGAAGAGCAACTGGCACTTTAAATACTGAACAATCTCTTTTTAGTACTGAGCAATGGCTTTGTAGTTATGAATTTTATGCACATGTAAGGAGATTCAAAACCTGTATATTAACTACAGAATATAAAATATGTAACTTTTTTGATACATTTCTTTGTACTTCTTATCTTTGGGTGTTTCGCCATGGCAATATTTTTACAAACATCAGTTTTTAGCATGGACTAAGTGAAAGGAATTCTTCAGGTCCATGACAGTACCACAGGACCATCTCTGACCTTCAGTCTTAAACAAGCACTTACACACATTAGGCATACACACATGTAAATATAAATATAAAAATAAATAATCATTACTTATTTACCTTACAAACCTTTGATTTTTGTTGTGTACTAGCACTAACTTAAAATAAGATATATTTTAGTTAGTTATAGAAATTATTTTCATCTTCATTGCCTTAACTTTTATTTCTGCCCATTTGCTCTACTCACTGGCTAATTCATTTGCACTGATATGCTACCACATTCATTTCAACTGTTCAGTAAGTTTGTGATGTTTATGTGTAGTGTGTGTGTGTGTGTGTGTTTGTGTAGGTGTTCATTCATTGCATGTTCTTCCATGTATGTATGCATGTTTTTACATATCTGTGGGGACTAGAAGAAAATTTCATGTGTTGTCCTTCAGAATATATTCAAATTGGGGTGATATAACTTTATAATTTTTTATTTTAGACACAAATTTTCACCAGGCTGGAAGTTAAGAAGTAAACGATTGTGCCACAGGGATCATCTTGTCTCCTCTTCCCTAATACTAAAATTATAAATTCATGCCACCATGGTTGAATTTTTTTTTACATGAATTATTAGGATCTAACTCAAGTCCATATGCAATCATGGCAAATACTTTAGTGAGTGAGCCATCCTTAAGCCCATGTTTCATATCAATAACAGATATTGTGATATATATATATATATATATATATATATATATATATATATATATATA
>JADRCH010012539.1:0-15373 GCA_019843965.1 Rhynchomys soricoides
CCCCAAGAAACAGGCTGGAGTAGCCATTCTAATATTGGATAAAATCGACTTTCAACCAAAAGTCATCAAAAAAGATAAGGATGGACACTTCATACTCATCAAAGGAAAAATCTACCAAAAAGAACTCTCAATTCTGAACATCTATGCCCTGAAAGCAAAAGCTCCCACATTCATAAAAGAAACTTTACTAAAGCTCAAAGCACACATTGCACCTCACACAATAATAGTGGGAGACTTCAACACCCCACTCTCATCAATGGACAGATCATGAAAACACAAACTAAACAGAGACACAGTGAAACTAACAGATGTTATGAACCAAATGGATTTAACAGATACCTATAGAACATTTCAACCTAAATCAAAAGAATATACCTTCTTATCAGCACCTCATGGTACCTTCTCCAAAACTGATCATATAATTGGTCACAAAACAAACCTCAACAGATATAAGAAGATTGAAATAATTCCATGCCTCCTATCAGATCACTTTGGAATACGTCTGGTCTTCAATGGCAACAACAACAACAGAAAGCCCACATACAGATGGAAGCTGAACAACGCTCTACTCAATGATAACTTGGTCAAGGAAGAAATAAAAAAAGAAATTAAAGACTTCCTAAAATTTAATGAAAATGAAAGTAAAACATACCCAAACCTATGGGACACAAGGAAAGCAGTGTTAAGGGGAAAACTCATAGCTCTGAATGCCTCCAAAAAGAAACTGGAGAGAGCATACACTAGCAGCTTAACAACACACTTTAAAGCTCTAGAACAAAAAGAAGCTAATACACACAAGAGGAGTAGAAGGCAGAAAATAATCAGATTAAGGGCTGAAATCAACCAAGTAGAAACTAAAAGAACTATACAAAGAATCAACAAATCCAGGAGCTGGTTCTTTGAGAAAATCAACAAGATAGATAAACCCTTAGCCAGACTAACCAGAGGGCACAGAGGCAGTATCCAAATTAACAAAATTAGAAATGAAAAGGGAGATATAACAACAGATTCTGAGGAAATTCAAAAAATCATCAGATCCTACTATAAAAGCCTATACGCAACAAAATTGGAAAATCTGGATGAAATGGACAAGTTTCTAGACAGATACCAAATACCAAAGTTAAGTCAGGATCAGATAAACCATCTAAACAGTCCCATAACCCCTAAAGAAATAGAAGCAGTCAATAGTACTTGAAGTTCTAGCTGGAGCAATTAGACAACAAAAGGAGGCGAACACATTACAAATTGGAAAGGAAGAAATCAAAATATCACTATTTGCAGATGATATGATGGTATACTTAAGTGACCCGAAAAAACTCCACCAGAGATCTGCTACAGCTGATAAACACCTTCAGCAAAGTGGCTGGATAAAAAATTAACTCAAGCAAATCAGTAGCCTTCCTATCCTCGAAGGATAAACAGGCTGAGAAAGAAATTAGGGAAATGACACCCTTCACAATTGACACAAATAATATAAAGTATCTTGGTGTGACTCTAACTAAGAAAGTGAAAGATCTGCATGGCAAGAACTTCTAGTCTCTGAAGAAATAAATCGAAGAAGACTTCAGAAGATGGAAAAATCTCCCATGCTCATGGATTGGCAGGATTAATATAGTTCAAATGGCCATCCTGCCAAAAGCAATCTACAGATTCAATGCAATCTCCATCAAAATTCCAACTCAATTCTTCATAGACTTAGAAAGAGCAATTCTCAAATTCATATGGAATAACAAAATACCCAGGATAGCAAAAACTATCCTCAACAATAAAAGGTCTTCTGGGGGAATCAGCACCCGCAACCTCAAGCTATACTACAGAGCAGTAGTGATAAAAACTGCATGGTATTGGTACAGTGACAGGCAGGTAGATCAATGGAATAAAATTGAAGACCCAGAAATGAACCCACACACTTATGGTCACTTGATCTTTGACAAAGGAGCTAAAACCATCCAGTGGAAAAGAAAGACAGCATCTTCAACAAATGGTGCTGGTTCAACTGGTGGTCTACATGTGGAAGATTTCGAATTGATCCATTCCTATCTCCCTGTACAAAGCTCAAGTCCAAGTGTATCAAGGACCTTCACATAAAACCAGATACACCGAATCTAATAGAAGAGAGAGTGGGGAAAAGTCTCAAACACATGGGCACAGGGGAAAAGTTCCTGAACAGAACACCAATGGCTTATGCTCTAAGATCAAGAATCCACAAATAGGACCTCATGAAAATACAAAGCTTCTGTAAGGCAAAGGACACTGTAAATAGGACAAAATGGCAACCAACAGATTGGAAAAAGATCTTTACCAATCCTACATCCGATAGAGGGCTAATATCCAATAAATACAACGAACTCAAGAAGTTAGACTGCAAAGATCCAAATAACCCTATCAAAAATGGGGAAGAGAGCTAATCAGAGAATTCTCAACTGAGGAAATTCGAATGGCTGAGAAGCACCTAAAGAGATATTCCACATCCTTAGTTATCAGGGAAATGCAAATCAAAACAATCCTGAGATTCCACCTCACACCAGTCAGAATGGCTAAGATCAAAAACTCAGGTGACAGCAGAAGTTGGTGAGGATGTGGAGAAAGAGGAACACTCCTCCATTGCTGGTGGGAATGCAAGCTGATACAACCTCTCTGGAAATCAGTTTGGCGGACTCTCAGAAAAATGAACATAATACTACCTGAGGACCCAGTTATTCCACTCCTGGGCATATACCCAGAAGATGCTCCAACATGTAATAAAGACATATGCTCCACTATGTTCATAGCAGCCATATTTATAATAGCCAGAATCTGGAAACAATCCAGATGTCCCTCCACAGAGGAATGGATACAAAAAATGTGGTACATTTACACAATGGAATACTACTCAGCTATTAAAAACAATGATTTCATGAAATTCGCAGGCAAATGGATGGAACTTGAAAATATCATCCTGAAGGAGGTAACTCAGTCACAAAAGAATGAACACAGTATGTACTCACTGATAAGTGATTATTAGCCCAAAAGTTCAGAATACCCAAGAGTCACTTCACAGTAACTGTAGGGCTGAGTGTGAGGTCCCAGATGGAGGAGTTGAAGAAGTGACTCAAGGAGCTGAGGGAGTTGGCAGCCCCATGGAAGGAGCAACAGTGTCAACTGGCTTGACCCCTCATTGCTCCCAGAGACTGGACCACCAACCAAAGAATAAACTTGGAGGGACCCATGGTGCTGGCCACATATGTGGCAGAGGAGGATCTTGTTAGCCATCAAGGGGGAGGAGAGGCCCTTGAGCCTGAGGGTGTTAGATGCCCCAATATAGGAGAATGCCAAGGAGGGAAGAAGAGAGTGGGTGGGTGGGTGAGTGGGTGGGTAAGGGAATACCCCCATAGAGGCAGGGGTGGGAGAATGAATAGGAGGGTTCCAAAGAGGAGATCTGGAAAGGGGGAAACATTTGAAATGTAAATAAAGTATCAAAAATAAGTAAATCTTGGAAGACAAAAAAGAAAACAATTGGTCTCTGTATTCACTCAGAATGCTAATAACAATAAATAAATAAATAAATAAATAAATCTTAAAAACAAAAACAAAAAAGGCAAAAATAAAAGCCGGGCAGTGGTGGCGCACACCTTTAATCCCAGCACTCTGGAGGCAGAGGCAGGTGGATTTCTGAGTTCAAGGCCAGCCTGGTCTATAGAGGAAGTTCCAAGACAGCCAGGGCTGTACAGAAAAACCATATCTCGAAAAACTAAAAAAAAAAAAAAAATTGTTCGCCATATTCACAGATACACATTTAATATATCTTTTAAAGAAACAACACAACAACAATTGTTCTCTATATTCAGTCATACATCTTTCCCTTTAGGGCTCTTACCTGAATTTGCAAACTAAACTGACTCAATAGCAATATGCTGAGTCTCCAGGGCTTTTATTATGAAGTAAGAGTCTTTGTTTCTCATACTGGGAAGGACCTGGAGATGCCTCACATCCTATAAGCCTGAGGCAAACCACCCAGCAAGAGACTAAAGAACACCAGCTTCCAAAAAGGACAAGCAGAGGACTGGCCCTTCACAGTCTTTGCAACTCCTCTTCACAGGAAGCTTTGCAACCTGGGGAAAACTCCAGGCCCCAGCCCTCTATGATGTGTGATCATGAGGAATCTTGTAAGAGCTACCCTTGGGTGTGGGTCAGAGCCTTACATAAGCCATGGCGCATCACAATTTAAAGTTACTGTTCTAGTAATCCAACGTCACAGTGTCACAAAAGCAGCATCATCCCCACCATAAGAAGCAAGCTGGTCCTTGAGACCACCTTCTGGAGCTAGAGCTAGCCACTGGCTCTGGAACAAGCCTGAAACACTAGTCTCTGAGTGTCTGGCTGAGTACCAGTCCTGAGGCACAAATATTCCAAAGAGGAACATGAGAACCGAGACCAGATTTCCAAGAGCCATGTAAGTTCCCGCTTGGGCTCAGAATGGCTGGCTCGGATGGCCCAGCCAGGTCCAGAAACCAGACAGAAGCCATCTTTAAGGAAAGTACTCAGAAGAAGGGACTCCTAGGACTTCAGTTTAGCACAGACCCTCATCATCTGGATCTAAGGACAGTACAAGGGTCAGGCCTTCAACTCCCCTCTTGAGTCAGAGTTCAGGTTTGTTCTCTTATTGAAGAGAGAGAAGCAGAGACAGGAAGTTTCCTGGGTTCGACAGCCAGCCAGTCTAGACAAATGTACTACAGTTCAATCTCTGGCCTACATGTGTACACTCATATGCACATACAAAAGAACACACACATACACACTGAAAATATTCTTTAAAGGTGAGGGCTCTAGCCGCAAGTGGAAACTGTCTGAGCTGAGGTCTCCCAGGGACACAGATTCCCAAGAGAGGTACTTCTGGCCATCAAAGCACCAGCTGATCCAGAGAGAAGAGTTTTATTGTTGGGATCCACCTACCAGCTCCCAAGTATGGACAGGTAGACACACGCAGTGCAGATTCTGGAATTCAGCCAAGACTCGGCCTGGCCAAATTCCACCATCAGAGAACTCTTTCTTTGCAATAAGATGAACCTTGTAAAAACTTTAAGTATCTCACGGTATTGATCTCATTGGTGTGGCTGCCATGAATGGATGAGTTTATTAGGTCTTTTCCCATGAATAGGATTAGATTGAGAGGAGGAGCTGGCTGAGCGTGACACACATTAAGACAGTTTCAAACCAGAGGGAACCCAAGAACACATCTAGGTCAGAAGACACCATCAGCTCACAGGCTGACTCCAAAATAGTCTATTGGTCTAAAATAGTATCCAATAAAGAATCTGAACTTGATTTCCTTCGAGGACATGACTCTTCTAGCTCATCACAGATCTTACAATGTCTCTCTTGTATTAGTCTGCCTCACTTGTTCATGTGGGTCCAGGATTCCAATTATTTCAATACCATCATCCTCTACCTACCCATTCATTCACTCACTCATACATTCACCATGAAGTGCACACTGAGACTCCATTCATCCATTCACTCATGTACTCACCCATTCGTTTATTCACTCATATACTCTTCACGAAGTGCACACTGAGACTCTGGCCAGAGAAGGAGACAGGCTGACTACAGTTCTTCACTTTTTGCCTTCTCTTCCAAATACAATCCCTAATCTCACCCCCAGCTCTGTAGCAGAGCACCTGCTGCAGCCTCCCCTCTTCCCCTTCCTCCATCTCTAGTGGATAACACAGACCTTGCTTTGCAAACTTTCTCACTTCCCACAGTCATCACTTTATTCCAGCCTCCAACACCAGCAGGCATTCCCTGGGAACCCACAGGTCACTCCAGCCAGGGAGCCAGGGAAGCAAGCAGCCTAACTATGGATTATCTATTTATTTATTTATTTTGCTTTTTAGAGATGAGGTTTTTCTGTGTAACTCTGGCCATCCTGTAACTTGCTCTGTAGAAAAGGCTGCCCTGGAACTCAGATATCCACCTGATGGGGGTTTGATTTATGATTACATGAGAATTCACAAGTCCCTGCTAACAATTGGGTATTCTGTTTGTTTGTTTGTTTGTTTGTTTTGTTTTGTTTTTTGACAGGACAATAAAGAGCCAGCAACCAACGGCTGGACAGGGTGAAAGAGGGGAGACTTTTAGGATTCCCAGGCAAGATAACGCTGGGGAGAAGAGGGGATTCTGTCGTGAGATGGGCATAGGATGGACCACGAACCATACCATGAAGGAGCAGGAAGATGAGACAGCCAAAATCTAGATGCAAAGAGAATGTGGCCCCATGGGAGAGCTTTCCAGAAGGAAACAGGGTAGCAAAGATAAAATATAGATTTAGAAAGGGTGTGCCAGTTGTGGGGAGATTTGGAAGTGCCCAACCACTAAGCTAGTAAGGCATGTTAAAAATAGTGCTGCATGTGTGAGTCTTTCATTTGTGAATCCCGAGGTCTTGGGCCAGTGCACAGCTGTGTGCACATGGGAGTTTAGAGCATACCTTTAAATATCTTCTGGTACATCCACCTGCCCAATTCCAAGTATTGGGATTAAAGGCATGCACCACCTCCACCTAACCTAACTATAAGTCTTAACTCTCCCTCCTCTTCTCCATATTGAATGTTCCAGTCTCATCCCCAGCTCTGATCAGACTACCTATTCTGACCTCTAAGATTTTGGTGGAGTATCCTGCTTTTCTCCCTCATAGAACTTTCCCTAATCTGACCATACACTCAGACACAAAGCAAGTCCCATTAGATACAAGAAATTTGAAATAATATCCTGCATCCTACTTGACTACCATGGATTAACGTTGGATATCAGTACAACAGAAACAACTCAAGGCTTACAGACTCATGGAAACTGAATAACTCACTAATAAATGAAAGGTGGGCCAAGACAGAAATTAAGAGAGAAATTAAAGGCTTTCTAGAATTGAAAGAAAAAGAATATACAACATACCCAAACCTATGGTACACAATGAACACAGATCTAAGAGGCAAGTTCATAGCATTATGTGCCTACTTAAGAAAAAAAAAATGGAGAAAGCTCTTACTAGTAACTTAACAGTATGCCTGAAAGATCTAGAACAAACAAACAAACAAACAAACAAATAAATAAATAATACCTGAAAGAAGTAGATAATAAGAAATCCTCAAACTCGGGGCTGAAATGAAACAACAAACATCAGTACAAAGAATAGAGACAAATAATTGGTTCTTTAATAAGATTGACAAACCTTTTGCTAAATTAAAAGAAAGAGATTATCCGAATTAACAAAATTAGAGATGAAATGGGGGATGTAAACAACAAACACAGAGGAAATCCAAAGAATACTAAGGACACACTTTAAAAACCTGTATTCCACCGAATTGGAAAACCTAAAAGAAAAGAATAATTTTCTGGATACATACCATTATCCAAAAGTTAAATTAAGATCATATAAGCAATTTAAACAGACCTACAACCCCTAGGGAAATAGAACCAGTCATTAAATGTCTACAAGTCAAAATAGATCAGGGCCAGATGGTTTTAGCTTAGAATTCTACCAGACTTTCAAAGAAGAATTAATGCAAATACTTCTCAAACTATTCCACAAAATAGAAACAGAAAGATCATTGCCCAACTCATTTTATGGGGCCACAGTTATCCTGACACCCAAACCACATAAAACCCAACAAAGATAACTACAGGCCAGTTTCCCTTATGAGCACAGCTGCAAAAATTCTCTATAAAATACTTGCAAACCAAATCTAAGAACACATCAAAAAGATCATCCACCACAATCAAGTAGACTTCATCCTAGCATTCAGGGATGATTCAACATATGTAAATCTATAAAGGTAATATAAATTTAATAAGTAATAAACAAACTTTAAAAATGATTATCTCATTAGATGCAGAAAAGATCTTTGGCAAATCCAACACCCTTCGTAATAAAAGTCCTGGAAAGATTAGAGATACAAGGAACATACCTCAACGTGATAATGGTAGTTTACAGAGAACCTATAGCCAACATCAAATCTAATTGAAGAGAAACTCAAAGCAATTCCACTAAAATTAGGAACAAGACAAGGCTGCTCACTCTCTCCATACCTATTTAATATAGTACTTGAAGTCTTAGTAGATAGTCAAACTAGATAGGACAGATTCAAAGTGTCTTTATTTGAAGATGTTATGATAGTATACATAAATGACCCTAAGAGTTCCACTGAGAAACACCTACAGCTGATAAATACTTTTAGCAAAATAGCAGGATATAAAATTAACTCATAAAAATCAGTAGCCTTTTTGTATCAAATGACAAAAGGACTGGGAAAGAAATCAGGGAAACAACACCTTTCACAATAGCCTCAAAAAAATATAAAATATCTTGGGGTAACTCCAACCAAGTAAGTGAAAGACTTGTATGATAAAAACATTAAGACATTGAAGAAAAATATTGAAGAAGATATCAGAAGATCTGAAGATCTCCCATGCTGATGAACCAGTAGGATTAACATAGAAAAAATGGCCATCCTATCAAAAGCATTCTACAGATACAATGCAATCTCTATGAAAATTCCAACACAATTCTTCATGGATCTTGAAAAGACAGTTTTCACCTTCATATGGAAACACAAAACCCAGAATGGCTAAAGCAATTCTGAATAATGAATTGCTGGGTGTATCATCATCCCTGACCTCCAATTGTACTGCAGAGCTGTAGTAATAAAATTGGATGGTATTGCCCCCAAAACAGACATACTGATCAATGAAATTGAATTGAACACTGAAACACAAATCTACACACCTGTGGACACCTGATTTTGGATAAAGAAGCCAGAAATACATATTGGAAAAAAGACAGCATCTTCAACAAATGGTACAAGTCAAACTGGGTAGCTGCTTGTAGAAGAATGCAAATAGATACAAACTTATAATCCTGCACAAAACTCAAGCACAAGTGGACCAAAAACCTCATCATAAAACTAGATACACTGAAACTGACAGAAGGAAAATATGGAATAGCCTTGAACTCACTGGCACAGGAGATGACTTTCTGAACCAAACACCAATAGCATAGGCACTATAATCAACAATTACAATAAATGGGACCTCATGAAACTGACAAGCTTCTGTACTCCAAAGGATGGCATCATTTAGACAAAGCAGCAGCCTACAGAATGGGTAAAGTTGTTTGGTTTTTTTACCAACTACACATCCTATAAGGGACCAATATTCAAAATATATTTTTAAAACTTTAAAATCTAGATATCAAGAAAACACATAATTCAATTAAGAAATGGGGTACAGTTTTAAACAGAGAATTAGCAGTAGAGGAAATTCAAATGGCTAAGAAACAATTAACAAAATGTCAAACATCTTTAGATATCAGGGAAATGCAAGTTAAAACTACTGTGAGATTCCATTTTACACCTGTCAGAATGGCTAAAATCAAAGTATAAATGACAGCTCATGCTGATGATGATATGGAATAAGAGGAACACTCATCCATTGCTTGTGGGAGTGCAAACTTGTACAGAACTACGGAAATCAGTGTGGATGTTCCTCAGAAAGATGGGAATTGATCTACCTCAAGATCCACTCTTGGGCACATACCCAAAGGACACTTCATCCTACGGCAATGATACTTGATCAACCATATTCAATGATGCTCTGCTCACAAATTCCAGAAACTGGAAACAACCTGGATGTCCTCAACAGAAGAATAGATAAAGACAATGTGGTACTTTTACACAACGGAGTATTGCTCAGCTGTCTTTAAAAATGGCATCATGAAATTTGCAGGCAAATGGATGGAACTAGAAAAAAATCATCCTGCGTTAGGTAACACAGATCCAGAAAGATAAATATGGTGTGTATTTGCTTATGTATAGATATTAGCTATTAAGCAAATGAAAACCAAGCTACAATCTATAGACCCAGAAGGTTAAATATAGAAGAGACTAGAGGGGAAACACGTGGATCTCCCTGGCAAGAGGAAATAAAGTAGATTTATGGGTGAACTAGGGGAGGGAACAAGAATAGGAGAAGCAAGTGGAAGTGGAGATGGGGTTGAGGGAGGGAAGGGGAAGAGGGCTAGAATTGAGGGCATTTGTTGGGTGGTATGGAAATCTAGTGCAGTTGAAACGTCCTGAGATATATGAAGGTGCTCCTAAGGAAGTCTTCAAATAGTACGGGAGACAGAATCATAACTGGCCATCTCTAGGCACCAAATGAAGCTTCCAGTAGAGGAGTAGATTGTATTCTATAGAATTGTTGTTTCAGTAGAGGACTAGATTGTATTCTATGTATTGTTGGCCAAGGGTTTCTCATAGAAATCCTCAAACAACCCAGGCTGTTGCCAAGACAATAGGTTGCTCTCCACAAACTGACAGCAAGGGCCCATTGCTGAAGACCACACCCACACAACTCACTGAAGATGGAGAGGTTGAGAAGGTGAATGCATAGAACTTCCACCCCTATGTTCTGGTGTCTTTGGTACGGAAAAGTATTCTTCCAGCTTCCAAAAGAGAACCCTAAACAACCCAGCCACAAACCCTTGACCTTCAATGTTGTCCAGTCAGCAAAATATGCTAAGGCAATGGTAGCACCAAGCTTGGGGTGGAACCAACCAACACCTAATTTGACTTAAAGCTCGCTCCAGGAGATGAAGCCCATACCCAGCCCTGCTTGGGTAACCAAAAACAAGAGACTAGATAGCCCAAAAACCTAGGGTTAAACCAAATATGACTGGTCTTTAAAAAAGTAATAATACAGTCCTGATGGTAATCTGCTACACGCATTGATCAGTGCCTTATTCATCCCTCACAGAGAAGCTTCCTCCTGCACCAGACGGGAACCAATAGGGAGACCCACAGCCATTTATGCAGAGAGGGGGAGGGAGGGAGGGAGGGGAGGGGTGGGACTTTGCAACACACAGCTCTATCAAATACCACCCCTCAGAATTCAGGGAACCCCACTGAAAAGGAGGCAGAAAGAGTGTAAGAGCCAGAGAGGATGGAGGAGAGCAGGCTAACAAAGCTCTCTACATCAACTAAGCAAAGCTCGTACGAAGTCAGACTCTGAAGAAGTCAGCACAGGATCTGCACCAGGTCCTCTGTGTACATAGTACGGCTTTCAGTTTAGTCTTTTTTTTGTGTGTGTATGAATCCTGAGTGTATGAATGAGTGGCTCTCTGATTCTTGTGCCTTCCCTTAAGCTCCTTCCATTCTGTTGGCGTGCTTGTCCAACCTCGATGTGATGGTTCTTGTTTTATCTTATTATAGTTTGTTCTGATGTGTTGTTGTCTCTTAGAAGACTGTTCTTTTCTAATGAGAGATAGAGGGGCTGTGTATCCAGATGGAAGGGGGAGTGGTGGTGGAAGGGGATCACTGGGAGGCGTATAGGGGATGGAAATTGTAAATATGAAGTTAAGTACGAGGACAAGAAGTGTTGACTAGTAGTGCATTTTAAATGTGAGACTTGAGGCACGTGAGAATATCTCAGTAAAGGTGTCAAGTATCTCATTAGTTGTAGGGGATATGAGGTCTTTGAGCTCACAGATAAGACCTAGAGAAACTAGAAATGTTAATCATGCAGGATTGTCTCCTCAGCAGAGGAGATGTATAGCTGAGAATGGATGGAGTTAATAGCCTGGTGATCTGTACCATCTGTAGGCCAGGCCACAGCTGAGTCCTTGGACTGTTATGCTTGTGCCAGACTCTTCCTCCCTAGACTTGTATGGTTAGCTCTGCATCTCAGTCAATAGAGCCCATCCTTATGGAAGAGGTCACATGTAGTTAGCAATAGAGTTGTAGTCAGGGATAAAGCTTTGCTGTGATAATTATCACCAGGAAACGCTTTCCCAAAGTTGTGCTGTACTTAAATATGTCTAAAATAAACTGCCAGGCATCAAGCTCCAGAAGTTTGAACCAGCACCAGTTTACTAAGTCATATTAAACCAGATTCTCTTCTTGCCTCATACAGATCATTACTCTGCCTACCCTAGTGCTGGCAGAGACCCCCCCCAAATTAGTTAAGCAATGACCTTTAATTTGGGAGACATATTCTGGGATCAGAAGTTAACTTGGTTATTGAGGCTCTGCTTAATATCCATAAAGGATATTCAGTGTCACTAAGATTTTTTTCCCATGTTGAAAATATGAGATTATATGAAAGTTAGAGGCAAAGAACATAGAGAACCACTTTTCTGGGCTGTTTGAGGTCGATCTCAGTTGAGTGGAGGAAGATGAGGAGCCAAGGCTCAGGTGAGTAACTGAATCCTACCTGTGATGCTCAAGTCAATCTGGTCCAGGAGACCAGGCCAATCTCAAAGCATTTGGTTGCAGCTAAAGCTGCCCTATCTTCCTCACCCCTCAGCTCACTAGTGCTAAATCAAGGTCTCTTAAGGAATGCCTATCTTCATAGAGAATTCTAGAGTATGAACACTCATTCTGACTAGCTCCAGTGTGATGAAGTGGGCCTACAGGCAGGAATTGCTGTAGCTTTTGCCATAAAGTCCAGCCAGCCATACCCCTCCTTCTGTGTTTCAGCCTTCTCAGTCAGCCATCTTAAATAAAACTTACAGAATCAAACTATAAGTTTGTGTTCTGACTAATCTTGACTATCAACTTGACAGGATTTAGGATCACGATGGACACAAATCTTCGCGCATGCCTAAGTGATTATCTAAATTAGGTTAATCAAAACAGAAGGACTTACTCTAAATGTGGTGGTACCACCCCATGGGCAGGGGTCCTGGCTAACAGAAAAGGGGAAACAAACCTAAGTATTCACTGCTCACACTTTCCTGACTGTGAATGAAACATGACCAGTCGCCTGCACTGCCCCTTCTCGGCAGGACTGACCATCTCTCCTGAAAGTGTAAGCCTCAATAAACTCTTCCTTAAGTTGCTTTCACTGGGTATTTTGTTGCAAAGAGACAAGTAATTAGTATAAAGCAATGTGTTAGTTTCAAGCCATCTACTTCTCTGAGTAGTGTGATTAAACCCCACATCATCCTGACTCTGGATCCCTTCATCCAGAGTAGCCATAGTGGATCAGCTGCTCACTTGTACCATCTCAGCTTCTCAGATAAGAACACAATGGTA
Organism: Rhynchomys soricoides; assembly: GCA_019843965.1. NCBI lineage: Eukaryota > Metazoa > Chordata > Mammalia > Rodentia > Muridae > Rhynchomys > Rhynchomys soricoides. Next base: position 13,059 of record JADRCH010012539.1, read on the forward strand.
GCAAGTACCAGTATCTAGTAGGAAAATCAAAGTAGCCACTATTCTGGAGAACTCCACTTACATCGATAATCTCACAGTGTCACATAGAAGTGTGAACAAAGTATAATAAGGTATATCTTTTATGTGTGTATGACACTGTGTAAGTCAGGCTAGCCTGGAACTTGATATGTGGACCAGCCTGAAATTCACAGAGATCCACCTGTCTCCTGAGTGCTGGAACTGATAACTTGAAAGAGAGACCACATTGCCATGGCTTTTATTAAAGTATGTATCTCTTTTTATCGGTTATTGCTCATTTCCTGTTATATCTAACTTATAATTTAAACTCATAAGTACATGTGAACAGAAAAAGAACATAGTTTAAGTATAGCTCTTGCTTTGGGGTATTGTCTAGGAGTCCTAAATGTCTCCGTGAATAAGAGGACAAGTCTTCAGGTGTGTATGTTCTAATAATTGAAATTGCCTGAAAACGGAGTGGATGGTCTAATAACATCAGTGATATATCCAGGAAAGAGTGAAGACACATCTATACATCTGCAAACAAGATCAATGAGTGAGCAGATGTGTTACACATTTGAATGGTAGCCAGTCACACAAAGGGATTAAAACTCTGATACATGCTGCAACATAGAAAAACAACCCAAACACTATCTAACCTTAATGCTGCAAAGTCACTTAATACAGGGGAAATCCGTAGATTTCCCTAGGGGACTCAGGCACTGGGGAGAGAGGAGATAGTTTTTAAGGGACATGCAGTTTCCTTCTGAGATGACAAAATAGCATATGGAAAGTGCTAGCCTCCCAGAAGTGTGGACAAGCCTGTGAGCAGAGGTAAGACTAGTACCTCTGCTCAGAGGACTCACCCAGAACCCTCAGGACACAAGGACCTAGGAGTGGCCTTGCAGTTTCCTTCTGCGGCCAGGGAGCTGATCCTGTGCCACAGGGCTTCATACCCAAATAGTGCCAAGAGAGAGCTGGTCTCTCAGGAGTGCCAACACACCTTCGAGCACAGGCAGGACCACCACTTCTTTTCAAATTCCTGACTCAAGAGGGACCCTCGCAGAGCCATCAGGACACAGGAACCAAGAAACAGCTAGGGGCAGAATCCTTCTGGTTTCTATCTGCACCCCAGAGCTGACCCTGTACCACAGCTCTCCAAACCCAAATTTCTCTCGGAGAGAGCTGGTCTCCAAGGAGAACTAACACAGAGGACAAGCCACAGTCAGAGAGAGCAAGATCAGCTAACACCAGAGATAACCAGATGGCAAAGGCAAGGGAAAGAGCATAAGGAACAGAAACCAAGGCTACTTGGCATCTTGAGAACCCAGTTCTCCCATCACAGCAAACTCTGGAAACCCCAACACACCAGAAAAGCAAGACTCAGATTTAAAAATCACATCTCATGATGATGATAGAAGACTTTAAGAAGGAAATAAATGACTCCCTTAAAGAAATACAAGAAAACACAGGTAAAAAGCTAGAAGCCCTTAAAGAGGAAACACAAAAATCCCTTAAAGAATTACAGGAAAACAAAACCAAACAGGCGAAGGAAATGAACAAAATCATCCAGGATCTAAAAATGGAAATAGAAACAATAAAGAAATCACAAAGGGAGACAACCCTGCAGATAGAAAACCTAGGAAAGAGATCAGGAGTCAGAGATGCAAGCATCACCAACAGAATACAAGAGATAGAAGAGAGAATCTCAGATTCAGGATATACCATAGAAAACATTGATACAACAGTCAAAGAAAATGCAAAAGCAAAAAGCTCCTAACCCAAAACATCCAGGAAATCCAGGACACAATGAGAAGACCAAACCTAAGGATAATAGGTATATAAGAGAGTGAAGATTTCCAACTTAAAGGACCAGTAAATATCTTCAACAAAATTATAGAAGAAAATTTCCCTAACCTAAAGAAAGAGATGAACATCAACATTCAAAAGCCTACAGAACTCCAAATAAATTAGACCAGAAGGATTTCCTCCCATCACATTATAGTCAAAACACCAAATGCACAAAACAAGGAAAGAATATTAAAAGCAGTGAGGGAAAAAGGGCAAGTAACATATAAAGGCAGACCTATCAGAATTACACCAGACTTCTCACCAGAGACTGTGAAAGCTAGAAGATCCCGGGCAGATCTCATACAGACTCTAAGAGAACACAATTGCCAGCCTAGACTGTTATGCCCAGAAAAACTCTCAATAATCATAGATGGTGAAACCAAGATATTCTATGACAAAACCAAATTTACACAATATCTTACAAACCCAGCCCTACAAAGAATAATAGATGGGAAAAGCCAACACAA
>JADRCH010012552.1:0-14414 GCA_019843965.1 Rhynchomys soricoides
TGTGATCCAGATCTTGATGCTGGAAGACACAGGCTTCTGACTTGGACTTTGACATGGAGATATTGAGGCATAGTGGCCATGAAAAGTTTAGACCCTGCCAAAGTAGAACACACCCACCATTAATCCCTAGAGACTGAGGGAAGTGGATCTCTGAGTTCAAGGTCAGCCTGGGACAAAGCACTGTCCGATCTAGGCGTGGTGGTACACACTGTTAATCTGAGCCACACCTCCTGCTGGAGGACTACATAAGGACATTGGAAGAAGAAAGACTTACTCTTCTCTGCCTGCTTGCACTTACTGCCAGCACATCTGTTGATATCTACTTCTTCAGGATTCCAGTTTATACAAGACACAAGGTGGAAACAAACTAGCCTCATGGAATGAACATCTACTAGATTTTTTGACTTCCCATTCACAGCTGCCCATTGTTGAGTTACTTGGACTACAGACCGTAAGTCATTACAGTAAATTCCCTTTATATAGACAGTCTATAAGTTCTGTGGCTCTAGAGAAAGTTCTGTGACTAATACACAAGGAAAAGGAAAAATCTGCTTGACCTCAAAGGAGGAAGTAGCAGATGGTTTGAATGTACGTGGTAGAGTAACACCTACAGAGTGGAATTTAAAGGAAGACCGAGGAGTACTGTTTACTCCAGTATAATGAGGTGACAGTGAATGCAGAACATCCTCAAAATTAAATGAAATATATGATAGACAGGAGATTCTAAAGCAGTATCTAGTGACCATCTAATCAACAACATATTTGGAGACAGTTTACCAAATATGTTTTTAAAAAAAGATATGAAGCACAACCTGCAATTCCCATATCAGTACAGAATTAGAGTATAATCACAAGTAAAATACCTTTGGAGAAAATAGTACCATTGATCTTTCTGTTCTTTTGAACTGTAATATTAAAAGTGAAAAACAGGATTAGAATCTTGACAATGCTAAGACTTTTAAGATTATTGCTCATAAAAAATTATTATAAATCAATGGCCTGCCTTTAATCCCAGCACTTGGGAGGCAGAAGCAGGTGAATTTCTGAGTTCAAGGCCAGCCTGGTCTACAGAATGAGTTCCAGGACAGCCCGGGCTACACAGAGAAACCCTGTCTTGAAAAAAACCAAAAAGAAAAAAGAAAAAAGAAAAAAAAAATAAGTCAATGGCCATCACGAGGGTGCAGGTGTAGATAGTATTCTCCACATGACTGCCCTTGTGAATGACATGATTCACTGGAACACTTGTATGACAGAAACTTGAGTGTAGTGTGGAAGCTAGTTGGGAATGTAAAGACCTGACTATGTGCCAAGGTCTGTGTGATTATGGCTGGGCAAATAATTCCTCCCATCTTTAGAATCATATGTATAAAGAGATAGCACAGGGTCCTCTTAGCGTGAGGTCATGTTCACATAGAAAGGTATTATTCACACTAAACCACAGGTGAGGTATATGACCTTCGGTTAGAACATAAATGCCACAGGGAGAACGCCTTTAGGAAAAAAATTAGTGTTTATTTCCTCCTGTGAATTACAGAATTGGCTTTACAAGACAGTAGGTCCTAGAAACTAGTGCTTCATCTGTGTGAGTCATCACATTAACTATCCTGTTACAAATTAATAATAAGCCCACCACTATTCCACTACAGTATGTAATGCTCTAATTTAAGTTGAATTGAAGGTGAATTCACAATGTTAACATTTTATAACTGCAAATTATATGTTGAATGAATTAGACCTCATTGATATTTGACACATTCACAGTGTCTTATAGTCATCAACATTATCTTATGGATCAACAATGTTCTGATCCAAACAGCCACCCTAACCCAATGCACTATTCCTCTTCCCCACGCTCACAATCATATGTCAGGTATTATTTTTCCATTTGTAAGCTAAATGTGTACATTGTTTCCTTTCTGAAAATAAACATCCATGCTGCAAAGATCTTTCATTCACAGAATTTTCTTCTCCCTTTTACCATGGTTCTAATATCCACATCTCAAGCTGACTTCCTATGGAACTGTGGACTGATTCTTGCCTCAAAACTGGCACATTCATGTTTCTACCATTAACTGCTCACCCACTGTATACTCTGTATACAAACATTTTTATCAGAAGGGTGGATTATGCCTGTGCCCCTCAACCTACACACACACACACACACACAACATCGCTAATATCACTAAAATGAAAACTGACATAGCACAAAACCTCATAGGTACTTGGTGATATGTAGGGGCTGGTTCTGATGCTTTGATCAGGAATCTGCATGTAAACACTGAAAGTCCTGTTCCCCAATTGGTTCTTGATCGATCAATACAGATGTTAATCCCCAATGAGCTGGGTGGAATAGGCAGGACTTCCAGTTTTATCACAGGAAGGCTAGCAAATGCAGGGAAGGAGAAAAATATTCACTATGCTACAGAGGAAGAAGCCATGTTGGATCTATGGCAGATCGGCAGTTGGCTGCTTCTCCAGCCAGCCTGGGGTAACAGGCGAGAGATTACATAATCAAGCTGAGGGTAGATTTAGGGTTTTGAGCTAGGAATAAGGTGACTGAGCAAACAAAGTTGAGGGCGGATTCAGAGGTCTTGAGCTGGGAGTGAAAAGAAGGGCATGAGAACTGAAGAAGTCTTAGAAGAGCCTGACCATTGAGCTAAAGCATATCAAAATAAGATAATGTGCATAGGTGTTTATAGTCTGTGAATCTGATTGAAAGTTATTCCTTGACTTTTACCATTATCAATCGACCATTAGTACCAGCGACATTCCGCTACACAGACAGTTAAATACTTGAGCATTCTATGAGTAACTATTTTTTTCTGTTCAAAATTAAATACTATTTTTATGGAAATTAACTGAGGAGTATTAGAGCTATTGGTCAAATTTAATTATACTATTCAGTATTATAGGAGAGAAATCAATTTGTGCAATTTCAAAACGTAGATAATACCAGACATTATGGGGAAGAAATGTGGAGGAAATGGTGAGTCTTCACTGTGTCCACGTCCTTCTTAGAAGACAATGTTCCTCGGTTCTACCCCAAGAATCTTTTGGAATCACAATGAACATCACAGACCAAAAACTAAGTACTATACACATGTGAAATGTATGTTGTAGAAAGGACAGACAAACTAGTGTCATCACAGAAGAGGAAAATTTGAGTTGGCAACCTGCATACACTCAGACTAAAATGGATTCTTATCTTGCAAACGTTCTGGTTAATTGGCTTAACCTGTGACTTAAGAAGCATTATGTTGTCTCACAATTTCTATCACAATCCTCCTGTGAAGACAGGTCCAAACTGTAGGTCTTACCGAAAGGTGGCCAAAAAATTTCCAGTGGGCCAAAACAGGAAAAGGGACTTGTAAGTGCAGGTTTTGTTTATCTTTACTAGGTCCACATCATCCGTGGCCCACAGGGAATCCAGTGGGATGATACATTTTATCTTAAACTTTTTCTTCTTCCTAGAAAGAGAAATCAAGCGTCTCTGTTAGTTTGGAAACAATGAGGTCAAGAGGCAACATGTGTTGCCACTCGTGTGCAAGGATCGTAATCAGGGATCCCCCTCCTGCTTCGACATTCTATCTGGAAACAACAAGTAAGAGGACACCTGCTTCTCATGCTTTAAATATTTTATTTTGAGAACATGTCTCACTGTATAATCCACATATCCAACTAAGTTACAATACTCATAAATCAGCTTTAACAACGCTAGAACTACTGCCATGTGCTTGCACATCTGCCTCCTTTTCAAGAAGTTTGTTATTCTTTTCCCAGATTCAAAGAGCAGGATAGCACCTTAAATAATTTTTTTTTAAATGTGTATAAAACTTGTGACAAAACAAACTGAGAAATGTGTAGGGGAGTGTCAGCCAAACCTCAACCATGGTAGAGGAAAAAGAAGTTACGAACATGAAGTAATGATGTAAGTATAATCTTTTAGTAAAAGGAGTCAAAGAACATATTTTATTTTGGACAAAAAGGCCTAATTAAAGTGTAGCCTCTCATAGTAAGGAATGCATGTTGCACATACTCACAGGTTGCCAGACACAACCAAAACATCATTAAATAAGGATAGATGTCTTTTATTCCTTTTCTTGCCACTTGTGAGTTCCACGGGGCCTTGGCACAGCAAGGTTCGATGTATTCCTCCCATGTCTTCCTTCTCAAGGGTTTCCATAGAGAAAAAATAAGATAGTCCTGACACAGGTCTCCACCTAACAGAACAAGGATTCAGTGGATAAGTTCATACTAAATTTGAAAGGGTTCATGATATTAAAACACAGTAAGTAAAGTTGAAAGTGAAGATCCAAGGAATATTATTGCAACATTTATAATGATAACAGTTAATATATGTTATACATGTATTAAATTAAAAAATAATTAAAATGTGATATCAAAAGATAAGTGTAACTCTTAACATAAAAGATATGCTAATGAGAAAGATAGTAAGAAATTCAAAAATTAACAACTGTTAAAAATTTTAGACTGCTTTTTAAACATGTGAATACCCTGGCCTTTCTTATATTAGCCTGTATGTTTGTTTCCTTCGGAAATTTCTTTTTAATGTCATTGTCCGTTCCCCAAACTGTCTTGAATGGTGAAAACTTAGAAATGAGCAGCCGGTGTATATTGTCTTCTGAAGGAACAATTGTATTAACCTAAACAACTCAAACCAAAGACCTCTGCTTTTGTAATCCTGATGTTTAGCTGAGCTGTCAAAACTTATCACAAGATCACTGTCAAATCAGAAAAACAAACAAACAAACCCTCCAGCATTCAAAAAAATATTCCTGAAATTGGTCTTGTCCAGGAAAAGAGGTCATTTCCCTTGCCTCTTGCCTGTGGCTCCCATAACGGTATCAACATTGATTCTGGGGAGTAAAAATACTGGTACATTTTAAAGTCGTCACCTAGATTCCGGTACCTCTCCAGACCTTCCTGTTTCCTGTGCTATGTTAACTATAGAGCCCCTCTCCATCTATGAATGCAAAGTTTTTCCTACTCAAGCGATCCCACGTTTCTCTCCCTCTATTCTTCCATTTTTATTACCCAGCCTTGGCCACGCCAAATCTCTTTCTTTTTTTCCTCTCTACTCCAAACTCTTCCAACTGCCTCTGAACATGTTTTTCCTCTCTCTTTCCCCCTCTTCCTCCCCCTCTTCCCCTCTCCCCCTCTCCCTCTCCCTCTCTCTCTCTTTCAGACAGGGTTTCTCTGTGTAGCCCTGGCTGTCCTGAAACACACTCTGTAGACGAGGCTGGCCTCGAACTCAGAAATCCACCTGCCTCTGCCTCCCAAGTGCTGGGATTAAAGGCGTGCACCACCACTGCCCGGCTTTTTTATTTTTTTTATTTTATTTTTAAAGAAAATGGAAAAGGGGCGGGAGCGGAAAATGGTAAGGACAAACGGCACGCGGCACCGACACCCGCGGCACGAGCAGGCCGCGAAAAGCGGGCGAGCCGGGCACGCGGGCCAGGCCCCACGGGCGCCCGGGGGGGGGGGGTCTCGACACCCCCCCCCCCCCCCCGCCCCGAGGCGCGGGAACCGGGGAAGCCCCCCCGGGGAACGGCCCCCCTCCCCACGGGGCCCCCCCCCCCCCCCCCCGACACCCCCCCCCCACCCCAATGTTTCCTCTCTTATCCACAATGAAATTCTTCCCTGTAATCATGGAGTGGCAAATCTTCTGGTGATTCCGTGACTGTGACCTGCTCATACAAATGAAATATTTGTGATACATACTTTCTTTCAAGGAATAAAATTCTGCCCAAAACATGTTACATCTTTCAAAGAATACATACAGAGGTACCATATCTTTTACTTAGAAAGCATTTAAGATCCCTGTGAATCAAAGTGTGAAAGAGATACAGCAAACAATAGTTGTCATCACACACTTCAAACAGTAAGGTAAAAATGTGTTAAAAACGAATACCAACCCAATTTCATGATAAACAAAATTGAAAGTAAAGGAACATGTCCGTCTGGAAAAGAGTTCCTGTCTAATCCGAATTACTGTTCAAATACTCAGAAACAGATTCCAATTGGAAACTAACAATTTAAAGAAAACCAGAGAGCTCTTAGAGTTTAGGTCTACCAAAAATGTCTGACCAATTGTTTTTGGTTTTTGTTTTTGTTTTTTAATATCTGTAGTCATGGTAATTAAAACAATTGGGTTGCACATAAAATAATCCTTACTCATAAGTTAGACAGCTTTTTAAACGATTTACAGGAAACTATTCTCCTGTATGCTCAAAGCATACAGCTTCTCCCATGATAAATGCTGTTTCTACAGAAGACTGATACTAACTATTGCTACAATGACTACCTTTTCAAGAAACAACCGCTGAGTCAGAGTTCACATGATCTGGAAGAATCAAGAGAGACCACTTCCTGATATGAATAGACTACCATGAGAATCAAATAAGTTATAAAAATACCTTTTCAGTGAAGCCCGGAAGAGATAACTTTTCAACGGACTTGAAATTTTATTTTGCCTGCCTACTCCTGAACACCAAACTGGTGACTGCAGTTGGTAGACAAACTACTGAAGTAGAGGCCTCTGTGGTAGTCAGGTTGAAGGACCATTGTGATGTCAACAGTCTAAGGCTGGACTCGGAGTTCTGACACAACCAAGATAACAGGAGGGACAGGCTCCAGTCAGAGAGCAAGCACAGATAGCACTAGAGATAACCAGATGGCGAGAGGCAAGCGCAGGAATATAAGTAACAGGAACCAAAGTTACTTGGCATGACCAGAATCCAGTTCTCCCACAGTAGCAAGTCCTGGATACCCCATCACACCAGAAAAGCAAGATTCAGATTTAAAATCACTTCTCATAATGATGATAGAGGACTTTAAGAAGGACATAAATAACTCCCTTAAAGAAATACAGGAGAACACGGGTAAACAGGTAGAAACCCTTGAAGAGGAAACACAAAAATCCCTTAAAGAATTACAAGAAAACACAACCAAACAGGTGAAGGAAATGAACAAAACCATCTGAACTGAAAGTCTTTGTAAGGAATAACATATTTTCACAACCATACATATGTATATGAACGTTATCTAGGTAAGAGATACTATGTAGAGACAGTTGGATGAAAGATCAAGAGATGGATCGATAGCTACTCTTTTGGTGGTTCCTTACTCTGCTCATACAGTTCGAATATTAAAACATATATTACGTGAATATCACACTGCCCAAACACATGATATATCTCTCAAAGAATATGTAGAGAGACACCAGCTTTTAATGTAGAAAGCATTTAAGACCTATGAGATTCAAGGAGTCAGGAGGAACAGCAGCCAATGGTTACCATCACACACATCAAACAATAATGTAAAGATATTTTACAAAAATAATACCAACTCAGTCTCATGATATCCAAACTTAAAAGTAAATGAAGATGTTTGGAAAGTGTTTCCTTTCTATCTGAATGAACATTAAAATATTGAAACTTTTAAAATAAATACAACATATCTAAGAAAAAAATAACAATTTGGTGAAAACCAGAGTTCATATATTTTAGGTTGAAGTCTGACCAGTTTGCAACAAAAGTTTGTGTTCATAGTGAGTTAAAACAATTAGATAGTCTAGAACATATTCCTCTCTTGTGTCCAGGATAGGTAATTTTTGATGACTTATAGAAAGCATTCTCCTGGAAGCTCAAAGCATACCTCTCCTTATGTGATAACTTTGTTTCTTTAGGGGATTTGTACTGAATATTGCTAATGAGTAACTTTTCATGAAGCCACTGCCAAGTTAAAAGCTACTTTACAAGATCTGGAGAATAAAGATAGAACACTTCCTGATTCCATTAGACTAACATAAGATTCAAATTAGTTATTGTATACATACCTTTACAGGGGAGCCTGGAATCAAGAACCAATCAATGAATGTGAAATTATCACTTTCCTTCTAAGCACTAAATATCAAACAAGACTGCAGTTGGCAAACCCAACTACTGAAGTCTGAGGATGCTTTGGTAGACAGGGTAACAAGCCATTGTGATGTCAAGATTCTAAGGCTCATGCTATAACTGACATAGTGACAAGTGCATTACATGTCCTTCAACTTTTTGGATTTAAAAACATATTCATTAAACAATTATTTAACTATAGGTATTTTTATTAAATAACATATTTTCATAAAAATATTGTGATATGGTGGCTGATAGATAGATAGATAGAAAAATATCAGTATTAATACCTGTTCATGAAAATGAGGATTTTTTTACAAAACATTGTGAAATGCATAGTCATTCTCCAATATTCTCAATACCTAATGCTTTTTTAACCTATCAAAGGTACACATGAAAATGCAACTTCATTAATCATGTGATCCTTAGAGACCAATGTGCAAAGACCATAGGAGACTTTAAATGGTGATTGTGATTATACAGATTTTTTTCTGTATTTAAATCTCATTCTACTTACTCCTTTAGTACAAGCACTTAACTAAAAAATTAAGAAAAATATTTAGTCTTCAAACATTATTTCTCTATCAGCAATTATAAACTTGAATATAATTCACTTTGCATTGCTGACAGAATCAGTTTGTTCCTCTTGAACAATGGGAAGTAAACAGGATTTTTACTCCATGGTAAGTCATGCAAGCTCCTAAAACAGAGTTATACCCTCAGAACACAGTTCAAGATTGGGTTGTGTGAGAATTCTGAATGCTTGTGTGAAAAAGATGTGACTCTTGTAGCTTCAGTTTCTTCAAACACAGAATTGTTCTTGGAGTGTTTTTTTGTGCTCCACCAGGGGTAGTGGATAGGTGTGTTGGACTCGAAAGTCCACATGTCTGGGTGGCCCACCCCACAAAGACACAGAGACTGAGAACGATGCGAAAAGCAAGAGGTCTATTGAATCCAGTGCACTGGGGCCGCCCTACCAACAGGGCAATGGTGACCCCGGGTTAGTAAGGTACACACTTTTTATACACTTTTCTGGGGCAGAGCTTGGCAACAGCATGGAAGGGTAAGCTCACACTGGTGGTTAATTTTGACCTTTTTTATGATTGGAGGCCCTCGGTGGTAACATCAGCCTGTTACTACCCACCTGTGGCTTCAGCCTGTCTTTGACAACAGAGAATTCTGTCCATTGTGTGGGGCCTGAGGCATATCTGTTCCTGGTCCTGCCTTTTCATTTTATAACGGTTATCTTTGGCCCTTCCAACTGTCTGGAATGTTTCCTGGTCCAGCTCTCACAGGTGTGAATTTACTTCCGCTTTTGTTATTAACATGCCTCTATGGGAATACATGATTTTGCCCTTTGTGGCTTGTCCTTACTCCTGAGACTCTCTTTTTCTTTCTTTCTTCCCTCATGACCTTGGTTTCCCACAAACACACCCTGGCATTTCAAGTCTCTGTGAGGTTAGGTGCTTCATCTCCTATTGAAGCCAGCAACGTAGCCCAGCTAGAACACATCCCAAGTATAGACAACATCTTTTAATATAAACCCCATTCCATTTATTTGTGACTCACATGAAGACCAAGCTGCACATCTGCTACACATGCGCAGAGAGGCATAGGTCCAGCTCTTGTATGTTCTTTGTTTGGTGGTTCAGTGGGATAGGGCTCTGAGATCCCCAAGAGTCCAGGTTAGTTGGCTCTATTGGTCTTCCTGTGGAGTTCCTATCCCATTTGTGGCCTGCAATCCTTCTTCCTATTCTTCAATAAGAGTCCTCAAGCTCCATCCACTGTTTGTCTGTGAGTGTCTGTATCTGTCTGAGTCAGCTGCTGGGCAGAACCTCTCTGAAGACAACTTGCTCCAGTCTGGAGGCAAAAAAGAACATCATTAGTAGTGTTAGGGATTGGGGCTTACCCGTGGTCTCAAGTTGGGTTGGTTATTGGTTGGCCATTCTCTTAGTTTCTGCTCTATCCCCCATGCCTGCATTTCTTTTAGATAGGATAAATTTTGGGTTTTGTGGGTGGGCTGGTGTCTCTATCACTCGACCAATGAGGTTCTTGCCTGGCTACAGTTGGCAGCCTCTTCAGGTTGCATATCTCCAATGAGGTGAGTCACAGCTAAGGTCCTCTTCTTTGATTTTTCAGTACCTACTTTGTCCCTGGTCTCTGTCTTGTTCAGCAGATGCCAGCAATCTTCTCACCCCCATCAGTTACAAATATCAATTCACTTTCATGGCCATCTGGCCACCTCTTCTGTTCTTCTCTTACCTGGTCCTAAACCCCATATCCCCACCCATAACCCTCCCGCCATCTGCCTCTTATGAGTTTTTTATTCCCCCTTCAAAGTAAGTTACAATCTTGGTCTTTCTGTCTTGTTTAGCTTCTTTAAGTCTGTGGAGTGTAACAAGGTATCTGCCTTTTATGGCTAATATATATTTATAAGTGAGTCCATATCATGCATGTCATTTTGGGACTGAGTTACCTCACTAAGGATGAAATTCTCAAGCTTCATCCATTTGCCTGCAAAATTCATGATGTCTTTGCTTTTAATAGCTGAATACTATTCCATTGTGTAGATGTACCACATCTTTTGAGTTGTTTGTTTGTATGATTTTTTTGTTTTATCCATTCTTCAGTTGAGGGACATTTAGGGTTTTTTTTGTTTTGGGGGGTTTTTTTTGTCAGTTTCTGGCTATTCCAAATAAAGCTGCTATTAAGACAGTTGAGCAAGTGTCTTTGTGGGATGTTGGAGCAACTTTTGAGTATATTCCCAAGAGTTTTATAAGCTCTGTCTTGAGATAAGACTACCCCCAGCTTTCTGGGAAATCTCATTTGATTTGCAAAGTGGTTGTACAAGTTCACACTCTGAAGAGTGATGAAGAAGTGTTCCCCTTGCTTCACATTCTCATCTGCATGTGCTATCTCTTGAGTTTTTGGTCTTAACCATTCTGATGGGTGTAAGATGGAACTTCGTTGCTTTGATTTGCTTTTCCCTGATAACTAAGGACTTTGAACATTTGTGGTTTTTTACATTTTTAAATTTTATTTAATCTCGTTTTTTTAAACTCCAGATTTTACCCCCCTCTCGGGCCACCTTCTGTTTCACTTCCCATACCTCCTCCCCCTCTCTCCAGGAGGATGTCCCTAACCCCCACCCAACTAGACACCTCCACTCCCTGAGTACTCCAGGCTTTTGAGGATTAGGTGCATCTTCTCTGATTGAACCCTGACCCAGCAATCCTCTGCTATATATGTGTTGGGGGCCTCATATAAGCTGATGTATGCTGCCAGGTTTATGGTCCAGTGTCTGAGAGATCTCTCAATTTAGTTTGATGTTGGCTACTGGTGTGCTGTATATTGCTTTTACTATGTTTAGGTATGGGCCTTGAATTCCTGATCTTTCCAAAACTTTTACCATGAAGGGGTATTGAATTTTGTCAAATGCTTTCTCAGCATCTAATGAGATGATCATGTGGTTTTTTTCCTTTGAGTTTGTTTATATAGTGGATTACGTTGATGGCTTTCTGTATATTGAACCATTTTTGCATCCCTGGGATGAAGCCTACTTGATCATGATGGATGATTGTTTTGATGTGTTCTTGGATTCATTTTGTGAAAATTTTTTTGAGTATTTTTGCATCGATATTCATAAGGGAAACTGGTCTGAAGTTTTTATTCTTTGTGGGGTCTTTGAGTGGTTTAGGTATAAACGTCATTGTGGCTCCATAGAATGAATTGGGTAGTGTTCCTTCTGTTTCTGTTTTGTGGAATAGATTGAAGAGAATTGGTATTAAGTATCCTTTGAAGTTCTGATAGAATTCTGCACTAAAATCATCTGCTCCTGGGGTTTTTTGGTTGCTCCCACTGCTGCTATTTCTTTAGGGGTTATGGGACTGTTTTAATGGCTTATTTGACCCTGATTTATCTTTGGTACCTGGTATCTGTCTAGAAAATTGTCCATTCCATCCAGATTTTCCAATTTTGTTGAGTATAGGCTTTTGTAGTAGGATCTGACGGTTTTTTAAAATTTCCTTGGTTTCTGTTGTCATGTCTCCCTTTTCAGTTTTGATTTTATTAATTACTGTCACTGTGCCCTCTGGTTAGTCTGGCTAAGGGTTTATCTATTTTGTTGATTTTCTCAAAGAACCAGCTCCTGTCTTTGTTGATTCTTTGTATAGTTCTTTTTGTTTCTACTTGGTTGATTTCAGCTCTGAGTTTGGTTATTTCCTGCAGTCTACTCCTCTTGAGTGTATTTGCTTCTTTTTGTTCTAGAGCTTTCAGGTGTGCTGTCAAGCTGCAACTGTACGTGCTCTCTAGTTTCTTTTTGGAGGCACTTAGAGATATGAGTTTTCCTCTTATCACTGCTTTGTGTCCCATAAACTTTGGTATAGGGCTGGAGAGATGGCTCAGTGGTTAAGAGCACTGACTGCTCTTCCAGAGGTCCTGAGTTCAATTCTCAGCAACTACATGGTGGCTCACAACCATCTGTAATGGAATCCAATGCCTTCTTCTGGTGTGTCTGAAGACAGCTACAGTGTACTCATATATAATAAAATAAATCTTAAAAAAAAAAGCTTTGGTATAATGTGCCTTCATTTTCATTAAATTCTAAAAATTCTTTAATTTCTTTCTTTTCTTCTTCCATGACCAAATATTATAGAGTAGTGCATTGTTCAGTTTCCATGTGTATGTGGGCTTTCTGTTGTTGTTGTTGTTGTTATTGAAGAACAGCCTTAGTCCGTGGTGATCTGATAGGATGCATGGGATTATTTCAGTCTTCTTGTATCTGTTGTGACCTGTCTGGTGACTAATTATATGGTAAAATTTAGAGAAGGTACCATGAGGTGCTGAGAAGGAGGTATCTTCTTTAGTTTTAGGATGAAATGTTCTATAGATATCCGTTAAATCCATTTGGTTCATAATTGGTTTAGTTTCTGTTTCCATGATCTGTCCATTACTGAGAGTAAGGTGTTGAAGTCTCAAACTATTATTGTGTGAGGTACAATGTGGGCTTTGAGCTTTAGTAAAGTTTCTCTTATGAATGTGGGTGTCCTTGCATTTGAAGCATAGATGTTCAGAATTGAGACTTCATCTTGGTAGATTTTTCCTTTGAGGAATGTACTGGCTGGTTTTGTGTGTCAACTTGACACAAGCTGGAGTTTTCACTGAGACAGGAGCTTCAGTTGAGAAAATGCCTCCATAAGATCCAGGTGTAAGGCATTTTCTCAATTAGTGATCAAGGGGAGAGGGCCCCTTGTGGGTGATGCCATCTGTGGGCTGGTAGTCTTGGGTTCTATAAGAGACTGAGCTGAGCAAGCTAGGGGAAGCAAGTCAGTAAGAAACATCCCTCCATGGCATCTGCATCAGCTCCTGCTTCCTGACCTGCTTGAGTTCTAGTCCTGACTTCCTTTAGTGATGAACAGCAATTTGGAAGAGTAAGCTGAACAAACCCTTTCCTCTCCAACTTGCCTCTTGGTCATGAGGTTTTATGCAGGAATAGAAACCTGACTAAGACAATGACTATGAAGTGTCCTTCCTTTTCTTTTTTGATAACTTTTGGTTGAAAGTCAATTTTATTTGATAACAACCCAGATGTCCCTCAACAGAGGAATGGATACAGAAAATGTGGTACATTTACACAATGGAATACTACTCAGCTATTAAAAACAATGACTTCATGAAATTCGCAGGCAAATGGATGGAACTTGAAAATATCATCCTGAACGAGGTAACGCAGTCACAAAAGAATGAACACAGTATGTACTCACTGATAAGTGGTTAATAGCCCGAAAGTTCGGAATACCCAAGAGTCATTTCACAGCAACCATAGGGCTGAGTGTGAGGTCCCAGATGGAGGAGTTGGAGAAGGTACTGAAGGAGCTGAGGGAGTTGGCAGCCCCATGGAGGGAGCAACAGTGTCCGCTGGCCTGACCTCCCAATGCTCCCGGAGACTTGATCACCAACAAAAGAATACACATGGAGGGACCCATGTGCTAGCCATATGTGGCAGAGGAGAGTCTTGTTAGCCATCAGGGGGAGTAGAGGTCCTTGGGCCAGAGGGTGTTAGATGCCCCAATATAGGAGAATGCCAATGAGGGAAGAGGAGAGTGGGTGGGTGGGTGAATACCCCCATAGAGGCAGGGGAGGGGAGAGGAAATAGGGAGGTTCCAAAGGGGTGATCTGGAAAGGGGGAAACATTTGAAATGTAAATAAAGTACCAAAAAAAATGTTTACTTTAAAGGAACTGGATGTAATTCACAATGGTGTTGAAAGACATCAGGGAGATGGCTCACATACAATACTGAGCATTTGCCATAGCTGAAATCAAGCAGCAGAGGCAAAAGAGCATTTCCCTACAGGACTATTTGTTCTTCTGCTTTGCTCTGTCCTGAGATCACATCTGGTTCTGCCAGGCCAGTGAGAGTGTTCTCCTAATTTGTCACTGTTTAGAAATTACTTTTATACTACACTTTTCTCTTTAATTGCTGGTTTATATAGCCT
>JADRCH010012556.1:0-15038 GCA_019843965.1 Rhynchomys soricoides
AATTCGCAGGCAAATGGATGGAACTTGAAAATATCATCCTGAGCGAGGTTACGCAGTCACACAAAAAAATGAACATGGTATGTACTCACTCTTAAGTGGTTATTAGCCCAAAAGTTTGAAATACCCAAGAGTCCCATCACAGCAACAGTAGGGCTGAGTGTGAGGTCCCAGATGGAGGACTTAAGAAGGGATTGAAAGAGCTTCAACCAAAGAATACACATGGAGGGACCCACAGTGCTGGCCACATGTGCGGTAGAGGAGGGTCTTGTTAGCCATCAGGGGGAGGAGCGGCCCTTGGGCCTGAAAGTGTTATATCCCCCAGTATAGGAGAATGCCAAGGAGGGAAGATGAGAGTGGGTGGGTGGGTGGGTGGGAGAATACCCCCATAGTGGCAGGTAGGGGGGAAGCAAAGGTGGTTTCAGAAGGGGAGATCTGGAAAGAGAAACATTTGAAATGTAAATTCAATATGAAAAATAAATTGAAAGAAAGAAAGAAAGAAAGAAAGAAAGAAAGAAAGAAAGAAAGAAAGAAAGAAAAGCCAAGCAGTGGTGGCACATGCCTTTAATCTCAGCACTCAGGAGGCAGAGGTAGAGGGGCAGAGGGGCAAAAAAAAAAAATGAGAGGAAGAGAGGGAAATCTGTACTATGGGTCCTTAGTGAGAAAGATCCAGTTTAGTGGGATGGAGAGAGATTGTTTAAGACCAAGACATCCCATTAAATAATGACAAAGGAGGTGAAGACTAACCCCTGGGCAAGATAAGTGGTGGTGGGGAGGGGTTAGTGCTCAGAGAAGGTGTGCCTGGGAGAGCAGTTGTCCAGGCCTGCCCTGGAATTCTCAGCAGCAAGCTCAAAAGGAAAGAGGAATGTCTCACCCAAGGGAATAAGTCCTAAAAGGAGAGTTAGTGAAAGACTGAATGTTTCTCATCCTCAAGGACAAAACATGGTAGCTCTGAACTCAAGAACTCTCCCCTGAGTCCATGTGAATGGTTACTCTGACCAGTGGGGGATGGGGACTCATTGATTCTTCTGAGCTACTGAGCATGGATCTCTCATGGTGGCTGAGGTGAGATGAAAACCTGCAGAGTTTCTAATCCAAGTCACGAGGCACCAATGTGTTTAAAAAAAGATAAAGATATATGATCTATGGGGGTATGGGGTGAGGTAGGTATGGGGGAAGGGTGTGCCTCAGCAGGCCCATGCCAAGGCATCCCTTCCCCCGAGGGACCAGCCACATATGTAGGTATAGTATATAATAGAGTTCATTTAGGGCATGGGGAGGGGAGTTAAGAAGGTAATAGAGGCAGAGAAAAGCAGAGAAAGGGAGAGACTAGAGAAGTGGAGAGGTGGAGGCAGGCCATGAAGGCTCAGAGAGATTGGGAGAAGGGAAGGGAATGGGGGAAAGGATAGAGATAAGAGATGCAAGAGAGAGGCAAGAGATAAGAGAGAGAGGAGTTGCAAGCAGCCCCTTTTATAGTGGACCAGGCCCACCTGGCTGTTGCCAGGCAACTGTGGGCTAGAGTTTAGACCAAATGCTAACAGTAGGTGCCTGTGATGGTCAGAAGAGGGCATCAGTTCCTCTAGAGCTATAGGTTTAAGTCTGTTGAGTTAGAAGACAAGGGTCTTGGGAACTGAACTCTTGTCCTCTCTAAGATCAGTATATGCTCTTAACCATTAAGCTCCTCTTCTGTCCCTACAGTCTTCTCTTAATCAGACTTAATAAATGAGTTCACATTCATTCAGTTTTCTGTTGCAAGCTGACAGTAGATTGCTGCCCACTGCATCCCTTAAACTAGGCAAACAAAGTGATTCTCTACCTTCAGATATAGTTTATCTATGAATGTTCATAACAGATTTTTTAATTATAGCATTGGTACAATCTGCTTCATAAGTAAGTTAATTTAAAAAATGCTGAAGACTTTTGCATTGCACTGTCAAAAATACTCAGCACTGTGGGTTTTCAAAGTCTTCCTCTTTACTTCTGAATATTGTAAAGGTCAGATTCTCTGTTTAAGGGTTGGAGTAGCAGTTGTCTAAGGGTATAAGCACAAATGTTTAGAAGGAAATTTGATGCCATGCCAATTTCGGTAAACAATATAAGATGCTCACAAGGTCATTCACGACTTCCTTAGGCAAAGAATTTGCAATTTTATAAATTAGTGTTTGGAATGTCATGGCAGTTTATACCTTTCATCTCACTACTCAAGAGGCAGAGACAGGAAGATTTTGGGGGGGGGGGAGTTGCAGCCACCATGGCCTACAGAACAAGTTTCTTGGCTGACTAGACTACATAGAAAGATCTCAACTTCCTTAAAAACTGTAACACCTCTTTATGAAATTGCTCAAATATGCCAATTTATTATTATCATTCGGAAATATAATTAAAGAAGTTCCTGCATTTAAATGTCACACATAGACACACACATACATAAACAGAAACCCATACACACATACTCACAAACACACATACACATACACATACATACACACACACACATGTATGCTATGCTTGTAACAGCAATTAATGAACAAAAGACCATGAATTTGAAAGAAAGCAAGAGTGATATATGGAAGATTTTGGAGGGAAGAAAGGAAAGAGGGAAGTGATGTAAATCTAATCCCAAAATCTAAAAGAAGGATCAAAAATTTTAAAGAATAGTTTTTTTAGAAAAGATGATTCATAAATCCCAATGTGCCTGAACTATATGGAATTATGTATACATATAGAAATTGTTACTTTGAAATTTCCTTTGTCTTTCTTTTACAGAAAATGATATTAAAGAGATTTATTTATTCACAGTGACAGTAGTTGGGAGTAGGATAAAGAAATCCATTGACTCTTTAAGCCTGTTGAAAGTCCATTTTAGTGGGCCCCAATGTAAAGCTTAGGTTAAGTAGATAGATAAGTAGCACTAGTCGAACTAGGGTCAAGTCTATCATTGTCTTTTCTCCTGTCTGTCCTTCACAGAGATCTACAACTAGTCAGGACTTGGTCAAATCTCTTCTTTGGTCTCCCAGAATTATTTTATCCAATATTTTATTTTTAGTTTTGTAAACCTCATGCATGACTTCTACATCTAAATTTCTCTCACCCTTCATCTCCCTCCAGGATCTCCAGTGTCCCCTTAATAAATCATGATTGTTTCTTTGATTATTATTGTTGCATGTATACACAGACACATGTACCCATAAATACATATAAACACATACAAATTTATTCACTGGTCAATATAGTATTGGTTTCATGTATATGTATCTCAGGATAACTTCTAGGAATTAGACCATCATTACAGGAAACCTTACTTTGAAGGAACGGTTTCTTTATCAGCAGTCATTGACTATCCGTAGCTCTTCATTCAGGGACAAAAACATGACAACTTAACCTATTGCTGGCTATCAAATGTTCTTTTTACGGGGTCTTCAAACAACCATGTTTATGAGGTTTCAAGGGTGACTTTTCTTTGTCATATCTAGGGTACACTACCAGTGGGTGTCACAGTCTTGTCGCTGCTATAATCTCTTTGCCCTGAGCATTCAATGTTTTCCCTGAACCTTAGGTGTAGGGATTATGTTGCAGATGCAATCAGTTGGGGTTAGACAGTCTACTGTCTTTAACAGCTAAGAATTTTTGCATTTACATGTTCTTATAATTATTTAGGATACAGTTAGAAATTATATTGGCTTAGAAAATTGCAACAGTAGGTACTTCTTTTGGATCTATGACATCTATAGCCGTTGGAATTAGATAAGGTTACAGTATAAAGCATGACTTTTTTCTTATTAGGTGAGCCTTAGTTCCTATTTCACACCTCTTTGTTGCTCCATAGGTAAAATTATGACTATTAGATCATTGTAGATAATTTGCTATTCAGTCATTGTGATTCATAGACTTTACAGCTGGGTAGGAAGGACAAAAGATTGCCCCCACCCCCCCCCCCCCCCCCCCCCCCCGACAGGCAGCTTGATTTTGTTTTGAGTGTAACAGCTCTGTCTGCCCTGGAACTCACTTTATACTATGCAGGCCTCAAACTCCTAGAAATGCACCAGTCTCTGCCTCTTGAGTACTGGGATTAAAACTGTAAACCTCCAAGTCTGACAGTTTGAATCGCACTCCTGCAGACTATGAATGGCAATCCTTGATGAAGAAACTTCCAGGTCAGTTATAGCTTGATTTTTTTCCCAAGTACTCTATTTGGAGTATGTAATGTCTTCAGCATTATCTTCATGTTCTGAAATTAATCAAGAGTATTAGCAATAGCTTATATTTTTTTACCAGAGGTTACTATATTTACTAGATGAACACTCAACTTAGAGTTCACCTCTTGGGAAAACATTCAAGTTACTTTCACATTTTTCTCAGTACATTTCATCTATCCGAAATGAAATATATGCATTTTCCCCTTAGACACCCCCCCCGTCTCTCTGTCATTGTCTCTCTGCTTTTCTGTCTTTTTGTCTCTCTGTCTTTCTGTGTGTCTCTGTCTTTATTTCTCTCTCTCCTTCACATAGGTATATACATATATCCAGCTGCAGGAATGTATTAAATTGGTTTTTCTTTGAGTCTACCATTTTATTTTCTGCTATTCATCACATTGCAATGTCTGGAGAATCCCTTTGGACAAAAGCCAAGTTTATGATTTTGTTTATAAGCAGAGAGCAGTAAATAATTTTTAAAATGAAATACTTTAAAAGAAATGAAGTCATTATCAACCTGCTGAATAAGGAAGCAATTCATATTATCTGAGACCACAAAGGTCTTTAGAAACAATGAATAACAAGCTTAATTGCCACTGAAGTCATTAGAAAACACATTAGTATGTTTACTTGGGCTTATTTAACAACAAAATACAATAACGGGGAGATTTATGTATAATGAGAGATTCCCATTTATATATAATGTGCCTCTTGGTTCCAGATCCATTATGTCTCCTTTGTTCTTCAAATGTGAGTCTCATAGTTGCTGTCTCTAAATTCTAACTTTTATACCTTGTGAGTTTCTTATTCCATTGTACCTTTGCTTAGAAGGGGCATAGAAAGAACAATGTAGATTAATGTCAAATTTGAATTAGTGATTGAGTTGTTTTGTAGACATATTACCACTATGAAGACCCAAGTTATAAATAACAAGAATTCTAGTGTTACTTATTACTTGTATCAACACAATCCATCAAACATTTTCTTATTATTGGAATTATGCTAAATAGTTTATATTGACTAATTCAGTTAATCCTTTTATGAAGAATAGAAAGGCTGTGATTGTCATTTCTATTTTGCAATTGATCAAATTTAAGCTAAAATGTTTAACTAATTTGTGAAGTTCACTTGGTGGCCATACTACATGTTTGAGACGCAAATATTGCTCTCTAACCTCATAATGGCATTCAAAGTAATTATCTATCTCCTTAAGATATTTAATTCTCTCGTTCATTATTCCCTTTGCCCGGAAATCTGTCTTGACCATGCATTTCAAAGACAGTTTGCTGAGGTATAATTTAACATATATTTACATGTTTTTAATTTTCATAGCATTGACTGACCTGTAATTACTTTGCTTGTTTATTAAAGTAATAATAGTCTAGCTCTCTTTCTTGACAATAAGACTAGGATATCACATTAAATTTTGTAGTTTGCCAGGATAGTAAATCCAATGCATAGTACTTACTCTGTAAAGTCAATGTTGAGTAGGCAAATGAATAATATTTTTTCCTGATTGTGCCAAATATTAGCTATTAGTAGTTAACTAGCTCAATACCTTATATATTCAACATGCATCAACTCCCATTCCCTTTTACCCAAATGTCCTTGTGTATACTCATCTAAGATTTGATAGGCCTCAGTGTAACGTGTCACAGATTGAACTAATTTCTACCATCCTTTTTTTCAACATTTCTTTTATTTTTAATTAAAATATTAATTAAATCATTTCCTCCTTCCCTCTGAACCTTTTCCTATGTTACCCCAATTCCTTTCAAGTTCTTAGAGTTTTGTTCACTAATTATTATTGTTACATGTATGAATAAATAGATATTTAAATTGTATCTATATAGGAACAGATGTATAAATACAACCTAATGAGTTCATTTAGTGTTTGTTGTATGCATGTTTTAAGTTTTATTGGTTGGTATTGGATAAGTAATTAAGGGGTTCATTTATGAAGAAGATTAATCCTACTCCTTTATGTAGCTTTTAACTGTCTATCACCCTTTATCACCAGGGTTGGGGTACCATAAAATTTCTCCCATCCATGTTGGAATGTCAACTGGTATTCTCTTTGGTTAGATCATATTTATCTAGCCACATTGTTGCTGATCTATGGGTGTAACAGCTCTGCCATTTCTAGGAGGCCCACTCTTGCAGAAGACTTTCTAATCCTCAGGTTCATGCCATCTTTCTGACCATGCATCTAAGATAGTCCTTCTCTCTTGAGTGTAGGCCATCTAGTTGTACAAAGAATGTGTCAACTGAATCTGTATACCACTCAATAGGTTGTTCTCTGAATTTTGACCAGTTATAGATTTTTGTAATGCTCTCCATTTGCTACCAAAAGAATATGTTTTTCATAAGGAGTAAGAATTATACTGTAGTTACCTTCTCCATTTTTAAAATTGTTTTTAAACTCCCTATGTCTCATCATAATCTAGGAATCATTTCTGACTCTTTTATGTTTTTAACATACCACGGTATTGTCAATTTTTAATTTATATAAAGTCATCCTATAACATATGTCATGGGTACTTCTGATTATATCATTTCTTGTTCTATTATTAAGGCTCACACTGCCTATTGCTTGAGTTTCTCCAAAAACTTTCCTATGTTCCTTTCTCCACTCAATTTCCTATTCTGCAACTGAAACAATAAAACTCTTATATTACAAACAGTTCCTTCAACCTGAATTATTCTATGGATGAAATTGCAAACACTTAAGATTGTTCAATACCTCTTTTCAGTTTTTAAAATTTGTTTCTTCATTCTCTGTATTCATATTTTATCACTCTCTATCACACTTCAAGTAGGCAATGAAAAGCATAAGCTGAGAGCATATGGGTTCTTCATAGAAACCTCTCTACTTCTTAGCTATGTCATATGACTAAGTATATAATCCCTTTTGCCCCATGAACATGACAATGATGTGAGAAATAGTGCGATGATTATGCTAATTATATACACTGAGAAATGCTGATACTCATATTGAATAATAATATAAAGCTCATCGTCAAAATATTCCTTGTTTAAATATATGCTTTTTCTATGTTCTAGAATGTTGTTTTTAATTCTATAAATGTGTTTACATAGCATTCTACTGTGAAATTTGTTATGTTCCAATTTTAGCTACAAATATCACTTAATGAAAGTACGCTGTAACTTATATTAGGGTTTTAGTAGAGATGTTACTACTTTGGAAGAGATTTTGCTTACTAGCAAATAAAAAATTGGATAGTTCTTGGGAGAGTCTTAGAATTCCATGTAAATTTCTCTATCAGGGATCTCCTGACATAGTGGTTAACCACAGCTTATTTTATGTTTTTATACCTCCAATCACTTAAGCTCTTTGTTCTTGGAGACTATGCCTTGGATCTATGTGCCAATATTTCAAGCAAAGTTCTTGGTAAAAAGAAAGCACTCTGTCAATTGTCTACTCAAAATAATCTAAAATGGAACTCAATTCAATGTCAGATACCGTTGCTATAAAAGTTAATTCCATATGAAAGAATAACTATTTTGAAATTTTCTTTGTTACCATTGAACAATGTTATGTACTATCGGAAATAGAATTGGTCAGCATGGATGATATCAATACTCATTCACACATATTCACTCCAGGATTTAATTACAACAAAGGCAATTTTGTGTATCAATGCTCCAGACACGAGAAAAATAGAAACATAATGTATTATTTAACTTTTACCCTGGAAATTGTGCCCCTGTGACACATAATTTTTTTTTTTTGTTTAGGACCTAGGTATTTCAATAATTTTAATATTTCCTTGAGAGCAAAAAAAGTTCAACTGTATGTTGATAAGACCAAAAGCTGTGTTGATATAATCTGCTTTGAATCACTGTCTATTTTGAGAGATTATTATAAGCCAACGTGCTCTGTATTGGGTAAAGTGGTGACTGATACATGCGTAAGCAGATAGACTGAAAGATAGAGATACATAGATAGATGTATAGATACAAGGTTAGACAGATACTTAGATACATAGGCAAGCAGTTAGGTAGATAGGAAAATAGAGAGTTTCAGGGCATGGGAAACTATATAAGAAATTAACCATTAATGTGTGACAGTCTATTACTTGAAAAGACAATACATGGTGTGACACAGTGTGCCACGGTTTTTGAATCCAAAAGAAAACCTTTTGCCACAATGAGATGTTTCTAATTTATTTGAATTATAATTGGCTCTGTGACCTCATTGTATTTTGTAATAAAAAAAAAAAGCAAAGCATATTTTCAAGCAAAAATTATTATTTGCTGAGTGTTAGGCCCATAATGTACGTATCAAATTGATTTTGTGGATGAAAAGAGGTACATTCGTATATTTCAAGGTTAATGTCTCTTTTCCCCTTACATTCCTTTCTTTTTAAAGTAAAATCAATATTAGTCATTGTCAGTCAGCTATATCCTCAACTCTGACACATTTACGACCATTCTTTATACTTTCATCTTTAATTTTCCTACCTTTTTTCATTACCTCAAACATTGCATACACTCAACCAGCCACAAACACAACCATTGACTTGTGCTAAATTCAGTCCTAAGTGTGATGTTAGGATTGTGGAAAAGATGACACTGTCTCTGGACTTTTGTGATATATAAATGAAATGCTAAGGTGAATGTTAGATACATACTTAAATAATAGAGTAAAATGGCAAACTGAATTTTTAAAAGGAAAATGAATGAAGTTGTGAGATATAATGGGCTATGGTAATTTTTAAGGGGAGAAAGCCTTTGAACCTTACATCTGAGTTAAGGGTTTCAGCTCAAAACCTCTCTTTATCTAGTGTCCTTCATAATTCAGTGCTGTGGGATATTCTTGTTTTCCTCAGCAAGCACCTTCTGATTATTGTATGATGATAAAGGAAAAAAAAACCATTTATATTGGTTTTAAAAGTATCCTTATATAACAGATTTTATAATTGTTCTTGACAATTTGCTTCTCATAGTTGAAAGAAGGCATTCAATTAAGTATTTTAAATCTTTTCTCTGTATTCATAATTGGAGTTTATTGAAGTTAGAGAATTGTATGCCAACATAAGCAATAAGAAGACACTTGATATTTTCTCAATTAAATCCTCCTTTTTTTTTTTATAATGATATGACTTCAAATGCCAGTGATAAACATGCATACCAGTAATATTTGGACAGAATTATTTAAAAGGCTACAGTCAAATAAAAACTATGACTTTTTAAGATGTACTCTTCGTGCATTGTCTGTTTAAATTCAAGAGTTTGCAATCCTCAGTGCTCTGAACATTGTGTGAATCAATTCCAGTTTATAACAACAGAATTAATTTAAATATAGAACATCTCTTGTACCCATAAAGCATTTCATTAATGACTTCTAAATAACAGTTAGATTAACAGGCCAACACTTAATTACTGTCTCCGTTTTAATCAGGCAAGCAATTCTAACACAAACTGACAAGGCATTTATTTAGGAAGCTACTTACTTTAAGCAGTCACTGACAGTTTCAAAGATTTTCTTTTATGCCTATGAAATGTGGGTTAGAGATGAAAAGAAAGCAACAGATCTGAATAATAATTTTAAATAACCTAGTTTCTGTTATTTACCAAATGATAAATCTCCATTGTAATTTTAAGGTGTTTCAGATAATGATAAAAATAGTTATTGCAGAATCATTTTTTTCTGAAGGAAATTATACCTGCTCATGAATCCAAAGTGAAACTTAATTCACAAGTTG
The DNA here is from genome assembly GCA_019843965.1 of Rhynchomys soricoides. Classification (NCBI taxonomy): domain Eukaryota; kingdom Metazoa; phylum Chordata; class Mammalia; order Rodentia; family Muridae; genus Rhynchomys; species Rhynchomys soricoides. The sequence continues at coordinate 9,920 of JADRCH010012556.1, forward strand.
ACATAACCAAGGTCTAGCTGGCAGTTCTTTTAACTTTTTCACATGTGAGTTACAAGTATGTTGCTGAATGTAGCGGTTTGAATAAGAATGGGTCTCAAAGGTTCATATATTTCAATGCTTTCATTCACCAGGGAATCACACTATTTGAAAAACAGTAGGAAGTGAAAACTACTTGAGTTGTGGCCTTGTTGGGGTTGGGCTTTGAGTTTTCAAAACCCATGTCAGATTCAGGCTCTCTCTCTCTCTCTCTTTCTCCAGGACCCTGCCTGCCTGAATGCTTGCCCTACTGCCTGCCACGATGATAATGGATTAAACTTCAAAAAATGTAAGCATGTCCCTAATTAAATGTTTTCATTTATAAGAGTTATCTGTGTCATACTGTCTCTTATGAAAAATAGAGCAGTTACTAATGCAGAAGTTGATATCAGCAGTGGAATGCCTGCTGATATCATGTGACATGCCTGGCCATGATCTTTGGAGGAATGTGGAAAATTTTAAGACTTTGGACTTGAAAAGTGGTTGGGTGCTTTAAGTCAAGCTTAATGGGCCATACTAGTAGGAACATGGAAGGCAGTGGGGAGTGCAGTTTGAACTGTAGTAGCCTAGTTCAAGAAGCTTCAGAGATGAAGAACTTTAGTAAGTGGCCAGGGACCATTCTTGTGAGATTTTGTTAAAGAATGTGGCTGTTTCTATCCTTGTCCTTAAAATTTGCCTGATGTTAAATTGAAAAGCTTTGGATTAATGACATTGGTAGAGAAGATTTCAAGATAGCCTACTATGGACTGTATCCTGTGTTTATTAGTGGTTATTCCTATGAAAATCTCCAATAAAAAGGAGCAAGTCGGTCATGGAGAAATAAAAATGGGACAGTACTAAGAGGAAAGAAGCACTGGGAAATATAACACCAGAGCCAAGTCCCGTGTTTAAGGAGATAAAAAGTTTGAAGAGAAGCCTGCTGCTAAATGGAATAAACAGAATGGGGACCTCAGGGTAAGATCCTACACAGCTAAGCTTCCAAGTTGTGAAAAGTTTTCAAGTAAAGCTTACACAGTTAAGGAGACCTCCAAAAACAGAAAGCTGATGCAAATGTATTGGAAGGAGGGGGTCTAGCTCCAGCCCCAGTAAACACCAGAGCTCAGCAGCTTAGGCCATAGAGTTCTTCCTTTAGAAGTTAAAAAACAAAACAAAACATCAAGAAAGAAGCTGCAGAATCTTCCTCCATGGCTAAGGAAAGCAGACAAAGCCAGGCATGTATCAGATGTCCCTGAATGGGAGGCCCAGAGAGGCCATTTTTGTGAAGCTGTGAGAATGAAGTTGAGTTGTCCCCCAAAATTTTGGGGAGAAGAGTCACAGTGTACCTGCCAAGGAAAGATGAAGACCACGTGTGGAATAAGCCCAAAAGAGAAATGTATGTTGTGGTCAACAAAGCTGAAAGGAGTGGAAGAGCTGTAGAACTCTGACATTAGACATGGAGATGCAGAATCTCGAGTTTATTCTGCTGGGCAATTAAAAAAAATACCCTGGGTTTCAGAAGAAACTTTGAACTTTGGACTTTCAGTGTTGCAACTGTGAAAGGCTATGGGACATTTGAAATTGTACTAGATGCTCTTTACTCCACGATATAGCTTAAACCTATGGGGACTAGGGAGTGGAATGTGGGGGGTTGAATTAGATAATCCTGTAGGCTTATGTATTTGGGTATTTGGTCACAAGGGAGTGGCATTATTTGGAAGGATTCAGAGGTATGGCCTTACTGGAGTAGATATGGCCTTGTTGGAGAAAATATGCCACTAGGTATGGTCTTTGAGATTTCAAAAGCACCTCCCAGACCCATTCTCTCTGTCTCTATCTCTCTCTGTCTCTCTCCCTCTCCCTACCTCTCTCCCTTTCTTCCTCCCTCCCTCTCGATGTGCCTGTTCTGTTCTGTGTTCTGAAATTCTGTTCAGAATTTAGTTCTCAACTTCTCCTTGCCATGGAAATGATGGACTAAACCATGGAAACTGTAAGCCCCATTTAAATGCTTTCCTTTATAAGAGTTGCCTTGGACATGATATCCTTTCAGAAAAATAGAACAATGACTAAGACCGGAATGAGCTCAGATTTTGAGGCAGGATCCACACTAGCGAATACTGGAAAAAAAAATGTTTGAAAAACTGAGTATTTGTTTGTTGTGAAGATGACATGTCATACAATATCATTTTTCTTCCTATGAATAAGCCTGTTAGGATATCAAATTATGACTATCTGGATATTCCACTTATATAGTTTGAATATCTGTAATAATTGTCTGAATATCTGTTAACTACTTATTAATAAATAACAGGATTTGACTATACCATATGATATGTATTTTACTCTTTCCACACATAAGATGCTTTCACAGATTAATAACAGTTTCTGAACTTTTTATGTAATAATTCTAATCATGGCTAGAAACTTTCCAGATACTATCTCTTGAAAGAACATTAGAAAGTAAAATATATGTTTGTAAATTGAATGGAATTGACAACTATACTGTATATTGTTATTATCTCAGTTATTCTGTTTTGAATACTGTCTAACATTAAGATTTGCCTTCCAAAGTGTGATGCCATATTAATTAACACAACCTATTAAGTCAGCAGAAATGAATGGCATTTTATACTTCTCCAAGGAGCTCCTGGAGTGAGGATTTATTTACAATGCACTCTATGAGGCAAACAATGTGAATGACCATTCTCAAAGGAAGCATACATTTTGTTGGTCTTTAACAGTAATAGTGGGGCTCCTGATGTTGAATAGCATATCGTATTAATTCCACTGATGATTCCTGTGCATTAAAGCTCTCAGACAGTAGTTGTTTGTAGACTGCCTACATAACTTCAAGCTTACTTCTCTCATCCTGTTAAAGGTTTTTGTGAACTGCCTCATATTTAATGTTATTTTTTATTTCTACTCTTCAGAGTGAAAAAGCCTGAGTTAAATCATCATAACATATTTTATAACTAATTAAAATGCATGTGGGGTAAGATATGAACAATAGTATTAAGTCATCCTGCTCCTTTACTGTATGGTTGTATCTTGTATGCTGTTCTGCGTGAACCAGATAAATAGAGGTAGGCACCATCCTACACATCTGGAAGACCAGTTGCTGAGTTTGTTGTGATTATCATGCTTTAATATAGCTCTGACAAGCAACAGAAATTTCAGGAGAAAGTTCATAATAGTTCGGTGTTGTTAGAAACTTTTTTTGATCTCGTTACTGTTTTCCACTATTAGGAAATAATGATTTTATGTAAAAAAAAAAACAAATAAAATATAAAACAACTATATATATATGTGTATACTTGACAATTATATTCAATTTTATGATTAATCCTCAGAACCATTTCATTACATGATTGAGAGTAGTAAAAAAAAGAGTCATCTAAGTGTGCAATATTCTACCTTAATTGCTATTTTTGTTCTTTCAACTTCCTTCAAAATTTCTTTAAATTCATACAAGCTTAACACTCTCTGCAAAACAGATGCTGGACATTCATATTTCCAGTAATTGTTCTCCTATATACTATTAATTTGAAGAGGTTACACTCCAATAACATTGCTTAACTCTCAAGGCTAATGCTCCTGATACAATGCCTCTTGAGTTTCTGTTTGCATCAACATGAATAACCATTGAAAAGTTCTATGAATCTTTTACAGCTCTTAAAGCTTTCTTTTTAAATCAAATTCTAATCCAATATATATCCTTTTAGTTACTGACTTGTATGCATCACCCAGTGTTTATCTCTAGCTTTTATCATTCTCCTGTTGAAGAGAGATCCATTTCAGAAGAGTTTCCTACCTACCTACCTTGTTCAAAAATCTCTGTGTGGTACAGGTGACTCTTTGTAATGATGATTGCCCTGTGCACAGCAAATTTCCATACCATTGAAATGTACAATACACACTGTTCCAAGACTTTAAGTTCTCCTTCAGAAGACATTCAAAGTCCCCCTTTGAATCTTCTGAACTAAAAATCTTCCTTAGTCCTTTGAGAAAATTGTAGTTACATTTCATGAAATCCACCCATTTTTTTCTACCTTTCTGCAACTGCTACTGTATATTGGTCTCCATTTAGGTTGGAGGTTTTGCCTGTGCTCTAAATCATAACCCTGTCTGTGGATAATCCAACACATTGCCCTTCTAAATCATGTATTATATTTGATCTCCTGGCTGAATCATGACCATCATAATCTCTTCTATTATAGAAAAGATGCATAAATATATCAGTTTGCATGTGGGATTAAATTTGGTAGTGGCTGCTAAGTCATTTACATAAAATGATTTTGTATGGTTGTTTGAATTAGAAATGAATGCCTCATGGATTGGCAGGATTAACATAGTTAAAATGGCCATCCTGCTGAAAGCAAGCTACAGATTCAATGCAATCCCCATCAAAAGCCCAACTCAATTCTTCTTAGTCTTAGAAAGAGCAATTCTCAAATTCATATGGAATAACAAAAAACCCAGGATAGCAAAAACTATTCTCAACAATAAAAGGAATTCTGGGGGAATCAGCCTCCCTGATTTCAAGCAGTACTATAGAGCAGTAGTGATAAAAACTGCATGGTATTGGAACAGTGACAGGCAGGTAGATCAATGAAATAGAAATCGAAGACCCAGAATTGAACCCACACACTTATGGTCACATGATCTTTGACAAAGGAGCTAAAACCATCCAGTGGAAAAAAGACAGCATCTTCAACAAATGGTGCTGGTTCAACTGGCGGTCTACCTGTAGAAGATTGAGAATTGATCCATTCTTATCTCCCTGTACAAAGCTCAAGTCCAAGTGGATCAAGGACCTCCACATAAAACCAGATACTCTGAATCTAATAGAAGAGAAAGTGGGGAAAAGTCTCGAACACATGGGCACAGGGGCAAAGTTCTTGAACAGAATACCAATGGCTTGTGCTCTAAGATCAAGAATCGACAGATAGGACCTCATAAAATTACAAAGCTTCTATAAAGCAAAGGACACTGTCAATAGGACAAAATGACAACCTAAAGATTGGGAAAAGATCTTTACCAATCCCACATCCGATAGAGGGCTAATATCCAATGTATACAAAGAACTCAAGAAGCTAGACTCCAAAGA
>JADRCH010012562.1:0-13730 GCA_019843965.1 Rhynchomys soricoides
GAGCAAGGCAAGGGTTGGAGGTCCTTCTAAGGAAGTCCTCAGACGTAGTGCCCACCAGCTGGCAAAGGGCAGAATTCAGGTAAACTCAGGTGTTCATCTTAAGGAGATGTTTCTAACTCTCTCAGTACTTCATGCTTTTTTGCATCTGAGAGAGCCTCATGTCTGAACCTTGTGTTAGATTCCTGGGACCACAGGGTGAGAGGTGGATTTCCTTATTAGTCATTTTATTGTTGTTGCAGATGACAGAAATGACCCTTACAGTTTGTAGACTTTTCTGTCATGAAACTTTAACACCATGGATGCGCTGTATCTCCGTTGATGAGGCTACCTGTGTATGTCCTCTGTGTACAAGATGAATATAACCCAGTGCTGCTCTCGCTGAGAACACATGCAGCACTGGACCATCAGTGTTGTTCTTCGGCCATCGTGCATTGGTTCCCACTCCTCACTTCAGGCCAGCATCTCTGCAGTGCACGCTTCTTCTCTTACCACATCTTGTGTGCTCCGAATTATTACTACAGTCTTCCCTCAGGAAGGTGAGACTGGTCTGTGAGTAAAGGCATCTGCCATGAAAGCCAACTAGAGCCCATCCCCTGGGGAGGACACAAAGGTGGAATGAGAGAACCAACTCCACAGGGTTGTCCCCTGAACTCTATGTGTACTCTGTAGTGTGTGCCCATGTGCACGCACACCCACACACACACCCACACCCCCCCACACCCACCCACACCCCCCACCCCCCCACACCCACACCCCCCCCCACACACCCACACACACACCCACACACACACCACTCACACACACACACCACACACACACACTCACACACTCACACACACACAACACACACACTCACACCCCCCCACACCCACACACACTCACACACCCACACACACCCCCCACACACACTCACACACACACTCACACCCACACCCACACACACTCACACACTCACACACACTCACACACACACCACTCACACACATACACACACTCTCACACACACCACTCACACACACATACACACACACTCACTCACACACACCACTCACACACACATACACACACACTCACACTCACACCCACACCCACACACCCACACCCACCCACACACACCTACACACACACACACACTCACACACACTCACACACTCACACACACACACCACTCACACACACACACACCACTCACACACACATACACACACACACACACACACATCACTCACATAAAACTAATGAACTAACCCTATTGATTGCATTATTTCCCTTCACTGGACTATCCCATCCCCCTACCTCCATTCTCTTTTATAAAATAATACCGGAAGACTATGTATAGAGGTGCTGGCCAATAGGCAACATCTCCCACTTGATGTGAGAGTACAGAAGTGTCCAGATGACTCCAGCCATAGCTTGGTCTCAGCAGTGCTTTGCAGCAGCTTCTGCAGAGCCACAGGTCTGTGAAGAACCATGAAGGTCGGATGTCAGATGACCCATTGCTGCTTAGCTGAACTGGAACCGGGTGGCTGCTCACATGTCTGCCGTCTGCGTATATGTCTGTCTTTACTCTCATTAGAAATGTTGGCTGATCTTGGGCAAATTGCTTGCCCTCTCTGGGGACTTTTGTGGTTCAAGAGAAAACTAGCTTCTTTGTGGGAATTTTAGAAAATGAAACACAACCAATGAACTATAAGTGTCTCAGGCCCTTCACCACTCTATTCCGTGTTTATCCAAGAGAGAAAACATATAATCCCTGTAAATATATATATATATATATATATATATACACATGTGATGACTACAGATCAACAGGAAACTCTCAGATTGAAAACTGCAGATTGACACAAGAAACTAACATGCATTGATACTGGAAGTGTCAAGGCGGGCTGGGATATGCAGGGCCAATATGATCTGTTTTGTGGAGGCACCTTTGTCCTTGTAAATGTTCATAGCTGCTTTATTTGAAGAAAAAAAAGGAAACAATTTACACATTGATCAATGGGCAAATAAACAAATTGTAAAGTAACATGTTCATACAATACAATACTAGGTAGCAATTTAAAAAAGAACTTTTGGCAAATGTGTAGCGGTGAGTTTTGGCTACACCACTTTGGCTCCCAGCGGATTGCACCAGCACAACTGCCCAGGAACTATCTTTAGATCTGGGAATGAAAGACACACACATTAGCTTATTTTTAAATGCCTTGGCTACCTCAAAGGCTGGGCACTCCTAAACCTTCCCTGCTACCCAAGGCCCAGTTGGGGAAGTGGCCAGTGGCCACTTACCCGAAATCTCACAGGACTGGTTGGCTTTATTTCCTGCTGTTACTGAGTCCCACCCTTCTTCCCCAAGTCATGGAGAAATTCTTGTTCCTCTGCATTCTCTTAAGTGTCCCGCCCTGGGCCCAGCCATTGGCTGTTGGCATCTTTATTGATTGATCAAAAACCATTTGGGGACAAGGACCTTCAGTGTCTGCACACCCAGATTCCGGACTGAATCAAGCATTAGAACCAATCTCCAACACAAACGCACATAGGAATGACTCTTGGACGTTAACAGCAGGTGACAGAGGGTGACCGTCTTCCTCTTCCAGTCTTCATCAAGGGCACAGTACCTTACTCTGCTTTGTATTCTTCATTGCTCATTGATTATCACATGGAATGTGTTTGTAAATGTAGGTGCATGTACACACACACACACACACACACACACAATCAACCTCTGCTTTCTCTCCATCTCCCTCTCTCCCTCCTGCTTTTCCTTGCTCCCTCTCCCCTAGTCCCTTGAAACTGGATCTCTCACCTAACCTGAAACTTGCCACTATTGTTTAGGCTATCTGGCCAGAAAGCTTCCGGGAGTCTCAGCCTTCCAGTGTTGGGGTTTCAGGCACATGTGGCCACACCCAGCTTTATATGTGGGTGCTGGGATTTGAACTCAGGTCTTCATGCATCCACAACAAGCACTCTTACCCACTGAACATTCTCCTTAGCCCCAGAGAACCTTATTTTCATACTTTCATAGTTCTTTCCTGAGCTCAAGGAGAAGACAGAAAGATTTCCAAAGCAAAAGCAGTTAAGGACCATCTTGGTTGAAGTGTCCTTGGGTTAGCACTCTTAATCAATACAGTAGTAAGGGCTGGAGGTTAGCTCAATGGAAGAGTGCTTGTTGTGGATGCATGAAGACCTGAGTTCAAATCCCAGCACCCACATATAAAGCTGGGTGTGGCCACATGTGCCTGAAACCCCAACACTGGAAGGCTGAGACTCCCGGAAGCTTTCTGGCCAGATAGCCTAAACAATAGTGGCAAGTTTCAGGTTAGGTGAGAGATCCAGTTTCAAGGGACTAGGGGAGAGGGAGCAAGGAAAAGCAGGAGGGAGAGAGGGAGATGGAGAGAAAGCAGAGGTTGATTGTGTGTGTGTGTGTGTGTGTGTGTACATGCACCTACATTTACAAACACATTCCATGTGATAATCAATGAGCAATGAAGAATACAAAGCAGAGTAAGGTACTGTGCCCTTGATGAAGACTGGAAGAGGAAGACGGTCACCCTCTGTCACCTGCTGTTAACGTCCAAGAGTCATTCCTATGTGCGTTTGTGTTGGAGATTGGTTCTAATGCTTGATTCAGTCCGGAATCTGGGTGTGCAGACACTGAAGGTCCTTGTCCCCAAATGGTTTTTGATCAATCAATAAAGATGCCAACAGCCAATGGCTGGGCCCAGGGCGGGACACTTAAGAGAATGCAGAGGAACAAGAATTTCTCCATGACTTGGGGAAGAAGGGTGGGACTCAGTAACAGCAGGAAATAAAGCCAACCAGTCCTGTGAGATTTCGGGTAAGTGGCCACTGGCCACTTCCCCAACTGGGCCTTGGGTAGCAGGGAAGGTTTAGGAGTGCCCAGCCTTTGAGGTAGCCAAGGCATTTAAAAATAAGCTAATGTGTGTGTCTTTCATTCCCAGATCTAAAGATAGTTCCTGGGCAGTTGTGCTGGTGCAATCCGCTGGGAGCCAAAGTGGTGTAGCCAAAACTCACCGCTACACATTTGCCAAAAGTTCTTTTTTAAATTGCTACCTAGTATTGTATTGTATGAACATGTTACTTTACAATTTGTTTATTTGCCCATTGATCAATGTGTAAATTGTTTCCTTTTTTTTCTTCAAATAAAGCAGCTATGAACATTTACAAGGACAAAGGTGCCTCCACAAAACAGATCATATTGGCCCTGCATATCCCAGCCCGCCTTGACACTTCCAGTATCAATGCATGTTAGTTTCTTGTGTCAATCTGCAGTTTTCAATCTGAGAGTTTCCTGTTGATCTGTAGTCATCACATGTGTATATATATATATATATATATATATATATATATTTACAGGGATTATATGTTTTCTCTCTTGGATAAACACGGAATAGAGTGGTGAAGGGCCTGAGACACTTATAGTTCATTGGTTGTGTTTCATTTTCTAAAATTCCCACAAAGAAGCTAGTTTTCTCTTGAACCACAAAAGTCCCCAGAGAGGGCAAGCAATTTGCCCAAGATCAGCCAACATTTCTAATGAGAGTAAAGACAGACATATACGCAGACGGCAGACATGTGAGCAGCCACCCGGTTCCAGTTCAGCTAAGCAGCAATGGGTCATCTGACATCCGACCTTCATGGTTCTTCACAGACCTGTGGCTCTGCAGAAGCTGCTGCAAAGCACTGCTGAGACCAAGCTATGGCTGGAGTCATCTGGACACTTCTGTACTCTCACATCAAGTGGGAGATGTTGCCTATTGGCCAGCACCTCTATACATAGTCTTCCGGTATTATTTTATAAAAGAGAATGGAGGTAGGGGGATGGGATAGTCCAGTGAAGGGAAATAATGCAATCAATAGGGTTAGTTCATTAGTTTTATGTGAGTGATGTGTGTGTGTGTGTGTGTGTATGTGTGTGTGAGTGGTGTGTGTGTGTGTGAGTGGTGTGTGTGTGTGAGTGTGTGAGTGTGTGTGAGTGTGTGTGTGTGTGTAGGTGTGTGTGGGTGGGTGTGGGTGTGTGGGTGTGGGTGTGAGTGTGAGTGTGTGTGTATGTGTGTGTGAGTGGTGTGTGTGAGTGAGTGTGTGTGTATGTGTGTGTGAGTGGTGTGTGTGAGAGTGTGTGTATGTGTGTGAGTGGTGTGTGTGTGAGTGTGTGTGAGTGTGTGAGTGTGTGTGGGTGTGGGTGTGAGTGTGTGTGTGAGTGTGTGTGGGGGGTGTGTGTGGGTGTGTGAGTGTGTGTGGGTGTGGGGGGGTGTGAGTGTGTGTGTTGTGTGTGTGTGAGTGTGTGAGTGTGTGTGTGTGGTGTGTGTGTGTGAGTGGTGTGTGTGTGGGTGTGTGTGTGGGTGTGTGGGGGGGGGTGTGGGTGTGGGGGGGGTGGGGGGTGTGGGTGGGTGTGGGGGGGTGTGGGTGTGTGTGTGGGTGTGCGTGCACATGGGCACACACTACAGAGTACACATAGAGTTCAGGGGACAACCCTGTGGAGTTGGTTCTCTCATTCCACCTTTGTGTCCTCCCCAGGGGATGGGCTCTAGTTGGCTTTCATGGCAGATGCCTTTACTCACAGACCAGTCTCACCTTCCTGAGGGAAGACTGTAGTAATAATTCGGAGCACACAAGATGTGGTAAGAGAAGAAGCGTGCACTGCAGAGATGCTGGCCTGAAGTGAGGAGTGGGAACCAATGCACGATGGCCGAAGAACAACACTGATGGTCCAGTGCTGCATGTGTTCTCAGCGAGAGCAGCACTGGGTTATATTCATCTTGTACACAGAGGACATACACAGGTAGCCTCATCAACGGAGATACAGCGCATCCATGGTGTTAAAGTTTCATGACAGAAAAGTCTACAAACTGTAAGGGTCATTTCTGTCATCTGCAACAACAATAAAATGACTAATAAGGAAATCCACCTCTCACCCTGTGGTCCCAGGAATCTAACACAAGGTTCAGACATGAGGCTCTCTCAGATGCAAAAAAGCATGAAGTACTGAGAGAGTTAGAAACATCTCCTTAAGATGAACACCTGAGTTTACCTGAATTCTGCCCTTTGCCAGCTGGTGGGCACTACGTCTGAGGACTTCCTTAGAAGGACCTCCAACCCTTGCCTTGCTCACTGAGGTTGTAGCAACAGTGCTGAAGGCATCATCCATGCACAGAAGATGAAATGCTGAGCGGTAAGAACTTGAGAAGGCAGAGAATGCATGGGACATTAGGTGTTCAGATACATTGGTGAGAAATGGGGACCCTCTCCTCTTGAAGCATTTATTGGTTTTGTGAAAGGAGCAAGAAGCATAAATATGAGAAGATTTGCAAGTTTAACAAGAGATGAGGGAACAGGAAATTGATTTAACTAAAAAAACTTAACTAAGATTCAGTAGACAGTGGTGGACATTTTAACGTGAGACTACTCAGAAGGTCTGGGTCTCCCTCCAGCCATAGTCACTCATCCCAGGCAGAGATTATGCTCAACAGGACTGGGCCTTTAACAGGTCAAAGGTGTCACCACAAAAGTGATCATACCAGCCATCCATAGCCCGGCTCGCCCTTTAGATTTCCAATATTATTACATATTAGTTTCTTGTATCAACCTGCAGTTTTCAACCCAATCTGCATCCAGTGCAGGCTGGAAGCCCTAGGAACTGAGTACCCGAGATGAACCTTCAGCAGTGACAAGTAGAGTTCTCTATGTGCATTCAGCTTGGTATTCCCTTCCTTCCCTGTCTGGATGCCTATGCCTCCTGGGATCACATACACACCATGGGGACAATTACACTCAACCCTGTGTCTCAAGGTCAACTGTGGATCAATCGAGCCAGGACAGTGATGGACCATTGTTTCTAACCAAGGCAAGGAGAGAATGAAGCTCATGATGTACAAGTGAAAGCAGCAGGATCTATGGATCAGAGGGCACAGAAAAACCCAAGGATGTCTAGTTAGGGTCCTGGGAATAGTGACTAGGACTCTGCACCCTGGGAATATGCTACTATTGCTGAAGTACTATGGGGTGACCTTAGTAACAGAGAATAGGATCTGTGCAGATAAGGACCAAGGAACAGAGCCAGGGGACAAACCTGCCATTAGAAGGATTGCTACATTGTTACAACCTGATCCACTGAAGGCCTTTTTTCTCTTTAGCCATCTGTGTTGTCCCACAGAGGGAAAGCAGGCACAGAACACCAAGTTAGAGGTGTAAGATAAGAAAGGAAGAGGACCCTGGAGGCGTGAAACCTCCTGCAGTCAGGGGTCTCCACAGCCAGATTTCTACCTTCTCCACAACTGTTCAGTTTGGTTTTTTGTTCTGTTCTGGTTTGGTTTTTTTTAGAGCAGGTAATTTGTTACTACACCCTCCTCCCCCCAGGTGGTTTGAACTGCATTCCTGTTGTCTATAATGACAATAAAATGACTAATAAGAAAATCCACCTCTCACCCTGTGGTCCCAGGAATCTTATACAAAGTTCAAACATGAGGCTCTCTCAGATGCCAAAGAGGATGGAGTTCTGAGAGAGTTAGAAACATCTCCTTAGGATGAACGCCCGAGTTTACCTGAACTCTGCCCTTTGCCAGCTGGTAGGCACTGTGAAGGTTTCCTCAGGAGGACCTCTGACTGTGACCTGTCACTGAGGTTAAAGGTGCTGAAGCCAACTTCTACCTCACCTCTCTTTGTCTCCTGCTGAGACATTGCGCATGCTCTGAGAACTGTACTGTAGAATTTCCTGCCCCTGAAAGTTTACTTCTTGGCTTAGTGGTTAAGAGCATGTGCTGCTCTTGCAGAAGATTTGAGTTTAGTTCCCAGCACTCACACTGGGCGACTCACAGCAGCCTGTATTTCCAGTTCCAGGGATCTAGCACTTTCTTTGGATCTTCCCTGGCCCACATGGGTGCACACAATTAAAAATGAAATCTTTTTTTTTGGGGGGGGGGGAATTACCTTAAAGAAGTGGGAAGGATTTTCTTTGTGAGAAGAAAGAACTAAGTAGTCAATCATTTATTCACTATGGTTGCCTGGAAGCTCATAGGCAAACATAGAGACCATACCTTAGTTTGTTTTATTATCAGCTCGACACAACTCAGCCCTTGAGAAGAGACTTCAACTGAAGAATTGCCTCAATCAGATAGAGCAGTTCTCAACGTGTGAGTCACAACCCTCTTGGGGGTTGCCTATCAGATACGCTACAAAGCATATATTTACATTATGATTCATAACAGTAGCAAAATTACATTTATGAATTAGCAACAAAATAATTTTATGGCCAGAGGTCACCCACATTAGGAAGGTGAAGAAACCACTGAATAGGGCTTTGTGTTGATTGGTGATTAAGGTAGGAAGGTCTAGCTCACTTTGGGTGGCACCATCCCTACGCAGACAGTCTGGGGCTGAATCGGAAAGCTAACTGAGCATTAGGAAGGAGGGTGGTGAGTAAGGAGAGTTCCCTCATGGGTTCTGCTTCAATTCCTGCCTCCAGGTCACTGCTTAGAGTACCCGTTCTGAATTTCTTCTAATGTTGGGGGTATGACCTGAGAGCCAAAAGCTGAAATAAAACCTTCCCTCCCTGTGTTGCTTTTGGTCGCGGGTTTTTATCACAGCAACAGAAAAGCAAACGAGCACAGTCCAACATATGGAACCCTGTACTCTGCATACATGAATATGGAACTTTATATCTTTTAGATTCTGATATTTATATTTTACCATTTAATACTTTACTTATATTTCACTGTTTTAGTATATGTTTTCTAACATGTCTTCATTTATGTAATATAGCAAAGTATACACACTAATATTCAATCTGAGGAACATCTCTCTGGAACTTCATCCTTCACCGTAAAAATATGGAATTAACATTTTTGCTTTGTCTGAGGCTTGGTGAGACAGAGGGTAAGGTCAGTGGAGGTGAGAGGTCAAGGGCCTGAGACGCCAAGGTCAAAGGTAAACCTAGCACTGGAAGAGGGATTAGTATTTCCCAAGGGTTAGCCAAAGAGAAAGGCCCTTCTTCATCCTTTGATCAATAGATGCAGAGTGAAGTGATCCAGTGACCAGTGGATCAATGGATGAAGAAAGGCCTTTTCTCTTTGGCTGACCCTTGGGAAATACTAATCCCTCTTCCAGTGCTAGGTTTACCTTTGACCTTGGCGTCTCAGGCCCTTGACCTCTCACCTCCACTGACCTTACCCTCTGTCTCACCAAGCCTCAGACAAAGCAAAAATGTTAATTCCATATTTTTACGGTGAAGGATGAAGTTCCAGAGAGATGTTCCTCAGATTGAATATTAGTGTGTATACTTTGCTATATTACATAAATGAAGACATGTTAGAAAACATATACTAAAACAGTGAAATATAAGTAAAGTATTAAATGGTAAAATATAAATATCAGAATCTAAAAGATATAAAGTTCCATATTCATGTATGCAGAGTACAGGGTTCCATATGTTGGACTGTGCTCGTTTGCTTTTCTGTTGCTGTGATAAAAACCCGCGACCAAAAGCAACACAGGGAGGGAAGGTTTTATTTCAGCTTTTGGCTCTCAGGTCATACCCCCAACATTAGAAGAAATTCAGAACGGGTACTCTAAGCAGTGACCTGGAGGCAGGAATTGAAGCAGAACCCATGAGGGAACTCTCCTTACTCACCACCCTCCTTCCTAATGCTCAGTTAGCTTTCCGATTCAGCCCCAGACTGTCTGCGTAGGGATGGTGCCACCCAAAGTGAGCTAGACCTTCCTACCTTAATCACCAATCAACACAAAGCCCTATTCAGTGGTTTCTTCACCTTCCTAATGTGGGTGACCTCTGGCCATAAAATTATTTTGTTGCTAATTCATAAATGTAATTTTGCTACTGTTATGAATCATAATGTAAATATATGCTTTGTAGCGTATCTGATAGGCAACCCCCAAGAGGGTTGTGACTCACACGTTGAGAACTGCTCTATCTGATTGAGGCAATTCTTCAGTTGAAGTCTCTTCTCAAGGGCTGAGTTGTGTCGAGCTGATAATAAAACAAACTAAGGTATGGTCTCTATGTTTGCCTATGAGCTTCCAGGCAACCATAGTGAATAAATGATTGACTACTTAGTTCTTTCTTCTCACAAAGAAAATCCTTCCCACTTCTTTAAGGTAATTCCCCCCCCCCCAAAAAAAAAGATTTCATTTTTAATTGTGTGCACCCATGTGGGCCAGGGAAGATCCAAAGAAAGTGCTAGATCCCTGGAACTGGAAATACAGGCTGCTGTGAGTCGCCCAGTGTGAGTGCTGGGAACTAAACTCAAATCTTCTGCAAGAGCAGCACATGCTCTTAACCACTAAGCCAAGAAGTAAACTTTCAGGGGCAGGAAATTCTACAGTACAGTTCTCAGAGCATGCGCAATGTCTCAGCAGGAGACAAAGAGAGGTGAGGTAGAAGTTGGCTTCAGCACCTTTAACCTCAGTGACAGGTCACAGTCAGAGGTCCTCCTGAGGAAACCTTCACAGTGCCTACCAGCTGGCAAAGGGCAGAGTTCAGGTAAACTCGGGCGTTCATCCTAAGGAGATGTTTCTAACTCTCTCAGAACTCCATCCTCTTTGGCATCTGAGAGAGCCTCATGTTTGAACTTTGTATAAGATTCCTGGGACCACAGGGTGAGAGGTGGATTTTCTTATTAGTCATTTTATTGTCATTATAGACAACAGGAATGCAGTTCAAACCACCTGGGGGGAGGAGGGTGTAGTAACAAATTACCTGCTCTAAAAAAAACCAAACCAGAACAGAACAAAAAACCAAACTGAACAGTTGTGGAGAAGGTAGAAATCTGGCTGTGGAGACCCCTGACTGCAGGAGGTTTCACGCCTCCAGGGTCCTCTTCCTTTCTTATCTTACACCTCTAACTTGGTGTTCTGTGCCTGCTTTCCCTCTGTGGGACAACACAGATGGCTAAAGAGAAAAAAGGCCTTCAGTGGATCAGGTTGTAACAATGTAGCAATCCTTCTAATGGCAGGTTTGTCCCCTGGCTCTGTTCCTTGGTCCTTATCTGCACAGATCCTATTCTCTGTTACTAAGGTCACCCCATAGTACTTCAGCAATAGTAGCATATTCCCAGGGTGCAGAGTCCTAGTCACTATTCCCAGGACCCTAACTAGACATCCTTGGGTTTTTCTGTGCCCTCTGATCCATAGATCCTGCTGCTTTCACTTGTACATCATGAGCTTCATTCTCTCCTTGCCTTGGTTAGAAACAATGGTCCATCACTGTCCTGGCTCGATTGATCCACAGTTGACCTTGAGACACAGGGTTGAGTGTAATTGTCCCCATGGTGTGTATGTGATCCCAGGAGGCATAGGCATCCAGACAGGGAAGGAAGGGAATACCAAGCTGAATGCACATAGAGAACTCTACTTGTCACTGCTGAAGGTTCATCTCGGGTACTCAGTTCCTAGGGCTTCCAGCCTGCACTGGATGCAGATTGGGTTGAAAACTGCAGGTTGATACAAGAAACTAATATGTAATAATATTGGAAATCTAAAGGGCGAGCCGGGCTATGGATGGCTGGTATGATCACTTTTGTGGTGACACCTTTGACCTGTTAAAGGCCCAGTCCTGTTGAGCATAATCTCTGCCTGGGATGAGTGACTATGGCTGGAGGGAGACCCAGACCTTCTGAGTAGTCTCACGTTAAAATGTCCACCACTGTCTACTGAATCTTAGTTAAGTTTTTTTAGTTAAATCAATTTCCTGTTCCCTCATCTCTTGTTAAACTTGCAAATCTTCTCATATTTATGCTTCTTGCTCCTTTCACAAAACCAATAAATGCTTCAAGAGGAGAGGGTCCCCATTTCTCACCAATGTATCTGAACACCTAATGTCCCATGCATTCTCTGCCTTCTCAAGTTCTTACCGCTCAGCATTTCATCTTCTGTGCATGGATGATGCCTTCAGCACTGTTGCTACAACCTCAGTGAGCAAGGCAAGGGTTGGAGGTCCTTCTAAGGAAGTCCTCAGACGTAGTGCCCACCAGCTGGCAAAGGGCAGAATTCAGGTAAACTCAGGTGTTCATCTTAAGGAGATGTTTCTAACTCTCTCAGTACTTCATGCTTTTTTGCATCTGAGAGAGCCTCATGTCTGAACCTTGTGTTAGATTCCTGGGACCACAGGGTGAGAGGTGGATTTCCTTATTAGTCATTTTATTGTTGTTGCAGATGACAGAAATGACCCTTACAGTTTGTAGACTTTTCTGTCATGAAACTTTAACACCATGGATGCGCTGTATCTCCGTTGATGAGGCTACCTGTGTATGTCCTCTGTGTACAAGATGAATATAACCCAGTGCTGCTCTCGCTGAGAACACATGCAGCACTGGACCATCAGTGTTGTTCTTCGGCCATCGTGCATTGGTTCCCACTCCTCACTTCAGGCCAGCATCTCTGCAGTGCACGCTTCTTCTCTTACCACATCTTGTGTGCTCCGAATTATTACTACAGTCTTCCCTCAGGAAGGTGAGACTGGTCTGTGAGTAAAGGCATCTGCCATGAAAGCCAACTAGAGCCCATCCCCTGGGGAGGACACAAAGGTGGAATGAGAGAACCAACTCCACAGGGTTGTCCCCTGAACTCTATGTGTACTCTGTAGTGTGTGCCCATGTGCACGCACACCCACACACACACCCACACCCCCCCACACCCACCCACACCCCCCACCCCCCCACACCCACACCCCCCCCCACACACCCACACACACACCCACACACACACCACTCACACACACACACCACACACACACACTCACACACTCACACACACACAACACACACACTCACACCCCCCCACACCCACACACACTCACACACCCACACACACCCCCCACACACACTCACACACACACTCACACCCACACCCACACACACTCACACACTCACACACACTCACACACACACCACTCACACACATACACACACTCTCACACACACCACTCACACACACATACACACACACTCACTCACACACACCACTCACACACACATACACACACACTCACACTCACACCCACACCCACACACCCACACCCACCCACACACACCTACACACACACACACACTCACACACACTCACACACTCACACACACACACCACTCACACACACACACACCACTCACACACACATACACACACACACACACACACATCACTCACATAAAACTAATGAACTAACCCTATTGATTGCATTATTTCCCTTCACTGGACTATCCCATCCCCCTACCTCCATTCTCTTTTATAAAATAATACCGGAAGACTATGTATAGAGGTGCTGGCCAATAGGCAACATCTCCCACTTGATGTGAGAGTACAGAAGTGTCCAGATGACTCCAGCCATAGCTTGGTCTCAGCAGTGCTTTGCAGCAGCTTCTGCAGAGCCACAGGTCTGTGAAGAACCATGAAGGTCGGATGTCAGATGACCCATTGCTGCTTAGCTGAACTGGAACCGGGTGGCTGCTCACATGTCTGCCGTCTGCGTATATGTCTGTCTTTACTCTCATTAGAAATGTTGGCTGATCTTGGGCAAATTGCTTGCCCTCTCTGGGGACTTTTGTGGTTCAAGAGAAAACTAGCTTCTTTGTGGGAATTTTAGAAAATGAAACACAACCAATGAACTATAAGTGTCTCAGGCCCTTCACCACTCTATTCCGTGTTTATCCAAGAGAGAAAACATATAATCCCTGTAAATATATATATATATATATATATATATA
>JADRCH010012599.1:0-15513 GCA_019843965.1 Rhynchomys soricoides
AGAATTAAATCCCCGTCTCTTCCCGGCCCCCATGATGTGAATGAAAAAGTGGCGTTCTACAGTGTGGCCTTTGCAGATATGTGTTGGAATCTGAGCTTTAAATCTTAAATGTGAGGTCGGGAATCAATTGCACCTCTGGTCCCTGAGCCTGCTCGTGGACCAAATGGGAATAGCTAACTTACCCTTCGAAGTGTTTTCAAGATAAGATAGATCTTCAGCTCGTAATGATAATCACCCAAAGTGGCTTTTTCTTTTACCAAATTACCCATATTTTACAGGTTGGGATTTCAAGGTTTTTGAGGACAGGGGCACACAGATCTTTATATCAGATAAATTGGCACATGGTGCAGATCCAGCTGACATAGATGAACTTCAGTTACATGCAAAGTACTGTGCTGGCCATGGAGCCCGCAGCTCCTCAGGCCTTTTCTTTGGTAGATTTTCTCTTTGCTGAGACAGTTAGGCAGCACTTGGCAGTGCCCTAAGATTTTAGTCCCTGTGGATTGGAAGTGGAATGTAATCTCTGCTAATACCTTTTAAATGCGCCACATGAGCTTGGCTGGGTGAGCTATTGTGTTGCATCAAGAGATTAAAACTCCTAGAAGGATCTCTCTTTTTAAGTTTTCTAATATAGTTTGATGTTTAATAGAAATGTAAAGAAAATACACTTTATAATTCAATTCTGAGTGCCTGATTTATGTTTGATGAAATATAAATAGCAAAAACTAAGCTTTGATGTAGAGGAAAATGTCTGGATGCATTCATGGATCAGGAGTTTCTCATTGCTTGGAGTAAATTTGACTTTCTTATTTCTATGAATTTACTTTCTTTCTTTGGGCCAAATTTGCTTTTTCTTCTCTTCATTCTATCTCTGTGCTTCATTGTTTTCCCAAGTGCCTCATGAACCCAAAGATGTCTTCTCAAGCAAACAGAAAGGAGCTGATTTTTGTCATTTTTAGTTGAAATATGTGTCAGTCAGAGCTTCTGCTCAACCAAGATAACCCAGTGTGATTTCCAGGCAAACTTAGTATTTTATTCTGTGCACCTTTGTCATGAGCAAGCAAACCCATAATGTCCATCAGAACTTTGAAGCCCATTACCTCTTCTAAGGATTAGAAGAAAGCAGAGAACCAGTGTATAGTGAGAATTTTGGTTTCTCTGGGAAAAAAAAAAACAAAAAACAAACTAAACAAACCCAACCAACACCCCTCCCCCAAATCCACAGACATGTTATAGGAATGTTTTTGTTTTAATCTGAGGTGTGGTATGTGGGACTGATTTAGATTGTCCACAGCAGCTGATTTGCCTCATGCTCTAGCAGAGGTGTGATTTTGCCAGCTGCAGGTAGTTTCTGCAAACATATGACATTTGGAATTCTGGGGACTCTTGAAAGGGTATATAACTGTCAGAGCCTGGAGAAAGGCATGGTTGCAACTGCTGCTCCTCCTGCTCCTCCTCTTCCTCCTGCTCCTCTTCCTCCTGCTCCTCTTCTTCCTCCTCCTCCTGCTGCTGCTCCTTCTCCTGCTGCTGCTGCCGCTCCTCCTCCTCTCCCTCCTCCTCCTGCTCCTTCTTTTTCCTCCTCTTCCTCCTCCTCCTCCTGCTGCTGGTTACTACTACTGGTTGTTGGTGGTGGTTGTTGCAGTTTGTCAAGTGGTCCTGTGCAAAGAGACCAGAAGAAGAAATTGGATATCCTGACAGCAAAGAGGTTGATACCCCAATCAGCAAGAAGTAGTCTAATGATATTGTCACCTCCTTTCCCCTCCAGCCTTCTTTGTCTCTTACCTAGTGTTGGGGGGGCTGGGACGGTGGAATACAGGTAGAGAAGGGTGGAAGGAAAAGGAACCCACATAGTAGTAAAAGTCCAGCTACACCATTGCCTCTTGCCCTTACTCATTATCCTGCACATAAAAAAAGAGACCAAAATGAATTGCTCAAAAAGGCGCTTAGTAGTTAGGGGTAGGATTGAGACCCAGATTCCTTACCAAACTACTTAATCATGGTATGTAGATTTATAAAACTAGTTAATTAGATACTATGTAGTGGCCAAAATAAATAATTTGAAATAACAAAAAGAAACAGAAAAACTGCTTTCTAAATACTTTTCCTTTAAAACTGGTTGTAGGTGACTTATTTAGGTTTAACAAGTGGACTGCAATTGGAAAGAAGACAGCTCCATAAGCTTTTGCACACTTTGTGGTGGTGCATACCTGTAATCCCAGCACTCTGGAGGCCAATGAAAGGAAGGGCACGTAGGGAGACTGTCTCTAAAATTAAAAAACACCCCACACACCTTGTAATATGGGAAACGGCTGGGTAAGGATCTTAGATAAATTCCTCCCCTCTCTGAGGCTGTTTATTGCTTTGTAAGATGAAAGGCTTGAGCTAGCCTAAGTGATGTCTAAAATTTCAGCACACGTTCTGGGGCTTTTTAGATCCCCACTTGTAAAGATCATGACTTACGGAGAGAGCAGCAGTTACCCAAAGTATACACTTAAAGCAGTGGTTCTCAACCTTTCTAATGCATTCTCTCATGTTGTGGTGATCCCCAACCATAAAATAACTTTCATTGCTACTTCATAACTGTAATTTTGTGACTGTTATGGAGTCAAGATGCACAGGTTGAGAGCCATTGCTGTAAGACAGTGTTCAGATGTTTCAACATTTAACAAGTAGCTGAGAAGCTAGGAGAGTTTACCCTAATAATCCTCTGGGTTTGTTTGGGAAATCAGAATTCATGCTGGGAAAAATGACAAGTGATATAGTTAGAAATAGTTGAAAAGAGAAACTTAACAGGAGAAAACCTACAGATGAGAGCCAGACTAATATCACTGTGGACGGTTGGTGGGCCCCTGTCACCATAGGACACAAGAGGCATACAGATGCCTGCCTGTGGGGTAATCAGCCTATGGTGGACAGCATCAGAAAACATCTGTTTCAGACGCCTCAAATCTCGGGCGATGTGTGGTAGTACCCATCTGAGAACCCAGCCCAGAGAAGGCAGAGGTAGGAGACTCTGAAGTTAGAGACCAGCCTGAGGATCATCGTGAGAGCCAGTCTCAAGCAAACAACAAAAACTCCACAAATTCTTCAAAATAAGACTCTTTGAGTCATTTTCTGGTGTATTAAAGAAAAAGCAATTTTACACAATATAGTTTTGAAATACAGTGAGGATCATTTTGCATAATGTAAATTGTTTAAATTTGTGTTTGGCAGTGTAGCTCAGTGGTAGAAAGCCCTGGGTTCTGTGTCTACCACAACACACACACACACACGTGCTTAAAATTTGGTTTCTTGTACTTCTTACTTGGTATTAGTATCATGGGGCCTTGGTAGTAAAGTGTGCAGCAGAGAGGAAGAGAGGGTGATGGATCTGAGAAGCAGTCAGGCTCACCACTCAGTATCTGTAACTTGGATTTAAATGCTTCTCTGGGTTTCGATGCATCTCTGTTTCTAGTTCTGAAGGTTTGTCACTAAGCATGTATCTAGATTGGTAATGTTCTCAGAAAGAAAGGCCTAGATGGGAAGTCAGGAAACCAGAGGTTTTTTATTCTGGCCATGAGATAGGTACAAGGTAGAAGTCTTAATCATGGGTCTCGATTTCCTCACTTTTCAAGGTCACATTTTTAAAGATTTATTCATTTTTATTTTATGTGTATGAGTGTTTTACTTGAATAATGAATGTATGCATGTCAGGTGCCTATGGGAGTCAAAAGACCATTGGTTCCCCTGGAACTGGAGTTAGAGACAGGTTTGAGTTGTCATGTGGGTGCTGAGAAGAGAATCCAGGTTCTCTGCAAAAGCAGAAAGTACTCCTGACCTCCAAGCCATCTCTCTACCCCCAGTTTCTTCTTTTTTGATATGTGTAAAGATGTAGTGCTCAAGCTGGGCAGTGGTGGCGCACGCCATTTATCCCAGCACTTGGGAGGCAGAGGCAGGCGGATTTCTGAGTTCGAGGCCAGCCTGGTCTACAGAGTGAGTTCCAGGACAGCCAGGGCTACACAGAGAAACCCTGTCTCGGAAAAAAAAAAAACAAAACAAAAAACCGAAAACAAACAAACAAAAAAGAGATGTAGTGCTCATTTGTGTTAATGCACAAGTGTGCACACAGGTATGCATAGGTATGAAGGCCAGAAGTCAAGATTGGTCATCTTTACTAAGTCATTCTCTATCTTATTATTTGAGACAGTCTCACACTGGTCCTGGAGCATGCTGAGTTTGCTAGACTGACTGTTCACTGAGCCCCAGGTGTCCTTCTGTCTCCACCCTCCTCCTCCATTGGGTTTACAGAGGCAAGACACTGTGTCCCATTTTTTACATGGTGCTGGAGTTCTGAACTCTGGTGCTCATGTGCAGCAAACACTTTACCAACTAAGCCACCTCCCAAGCTCCAGATTCATTTTTAAGCTTAATAGTTTGAAGGAGGTGATATTAAGGTGCCTTTGTTGTATTACAAACTTTTCCTGGGGAGATGCTACACACATCTCCTCACCCCAGATATCGAGCCCATGACAGACCAAAGTACAGATCTCACCAAAGTCCAGTTGATGAACCAGTGAGTTTTATTGGGGTTACTTAACATGAGTTACTGAATAGGAGCATAAAGTGCTCACACAGCTGTACATCAAGGCCTACCCAAGCATATTGACAGCTCACAAAAGCTGGAAACCTGGAGCACACTGCACAGCCTACTGGCAGCTGAATAGGTTGAAGAGTATCCCTTCTAAGTGACTCAGTTGTTCTATACCTCTTCTAGGCAGCTGGGTTATCTGAGAGTCTACTTTTTAGCTTTGCTTGTCTGAGAGGGACTTTCCTTTTTTATTGTTTAGGGGGGGGGGGGGGGGGGGGACTGAATGAATTTGGTCAGTTTTTGGGACTTCCTGAAGCTATACTGAGTTGTTTACCTTCTTGCTTTAAGGAGCTTCCCTATAAGATGGAATGCTTCAATCTTGGAGAAACTGTTACAGAACAGCCTGCTACCATTCTGTGCTATTCCCAGGTCCTTTTTCTATGGTTAGGTCCATGGTCTACACTTTCCTAAGACAGCTGAGTCTGGGGAAATTGCATCTTGCTCCTAGACTATTTGCTAAAGCAGTTAGTGACTTTTCTCTCTCTTGTTGGGAGAGAGATCATGGAGATCCACTGGCTTGCTCACCAAACTTGTCAGTTGATACATGTGTTTATGAGGTAAGTAAGAGAATCATGGTGACTCCTGATATTTTGAATTAAATACAAAACTAGAAATTTCTCCAACTTGTTTTCTGTTTTCAACCAGTATATTATCCATGGTCATTTCCCATACGTAGCATTGAAGTGGAAACTTACGGGTTCTTTGGAAAGTCAGTTGGATTGGATGGTGTTTTGCTGGGGCAGGCACGTAAAGAAACATTTCACTGAAGCAGACCCAGGAGAGAGGATGTTGTGCTAAAGCAGGCCCGTGAAAGGACACGTGATGAAGGATTCTTCGCTAATGGCACGCATGTGTTGGTCTGCCTTACATTGCTTACTTGGGCTCCATTTGTCGAGACTCCATAGAGAGAAACTTGCCAAAAAACTTCTGGTGGTGTGCTGAGGCTTCTTGCTGATTGTCAGAGTGATGTCAGCTGAGACAGACACACGTGATATTTGGAGGGAGTATAAATGGAGCTCAATAGCTGTACAACACTTGTGGGTCTCATGTCTTCGCTGATCTTTGCTTCGCTGAGAACTTCTCTTGGTGTCCCTCTGGGTCCTTCCTGCTGACTCCTGTGAACTGAACTATTCGTTTCCTGACAACACAGACAGGAGTTGCTCCAAAGAACCTTTCTAAACAGGTCCACTTCCTCTGAATCCTTTCTTTTTCACTACCTCTGGTGGGTAGTGGGCTAGATGGGAGGTTAAAGCATTTATGATCCATCATTAAAAATAGGTTTTGAAAAAATTAAAATTCCATAGCATGCTTCTGCAGAAGTTTCTTGAGTTGCTGTTGAACGCACGTATTGTGCTAAAGTGCATACAGTGCTAGTTTGATGCTCCTGTTTGACATGAGCAAGGAAGAGAGAGAGGAAGTGAAAGTGAAGCATGGTTTGTCAGGGTTTCTTCTTCCTTGACAAGTCTTTGCCAGCTAGCTCAGTGACTGATAACTCCCCATACCCATTTCTAGTTTGCTTTCCTGCTTAGGAGCCTTACTTAGCTCAAGTAGCCCATACGTTGGTCAGGCAGCCCTAAAGAGCGTGGCCCTCTGAGGCTCTGCCCACTCCATTTCTCTCTGCCTAGCCTCATGGTATCTGGTCTTGTAGGATACTTAAGACTCACGAGGTAAAAGCCTTAAGTTTCACTTAAATTCAATAAAACTCAAATTTGCATCTGCTACAACAATTTTAGAGACTGGAAATAAGGGAAGGGCTTGAAGCAGGATACCTAAAACTTTGCCTTTGGACTCTCAAAAGTTGAAATTCCTGTAATAAGTTTTACTGTTGTGCTTGCAATGAGTGACTCCCACGATTTAAAAAACAAACAAAAACACTCATTTTTTTTTTTTTTTAGAGGAAGGCGTTTCTATATACCTGAAGAGTATATTTGCCATCTGTAAAAATTCTAAACAGATAAGCAAAAATGTCATGATAATCAAATTTTCATAAATTGCAACATTCTAAAGTACTCTATATCAGAAAATACTATTTTAAAGTGTGTCTCTGTTTTTGATCAGTACATTAAGCAATTGGGATCTGGAACAGAGACTAGAAAAATTGCCATGTGCGATAACAAGATACACAGGTGAGGAGCCTTTCTGCTTTCTCAGTATTGCACTACTTAACTGACTCTCAGGTCTTCCCCATGATGGTGGGGTTGGGGAGACACAAGCACTTTAATTTACAGATTGCAGCTGTCTGCATATGCATGGCTGTCCACTCTTCCCAAATATGAGCTCCTTTTTTGTAGCTTAAAAAAAACAACAACTTTGTATACTTATTGTACTTCTGGTATTTGTTAATTGATTAAATAGATAACTACCAAAAGCTTAGGAAGAATGGCAGTTTGTGTTGGTGAATCCCAACACTCTGCATTGTTTGAAAACAGAAAACAGAAACATCTAAGTTTTCAGCATTTGGGCTCTGAAGCAACATGTACATCCCCCTAGGAGTGGACGCCTGACAGTAATGCCATGGCGTTGACTCTGACCCATTCCTGCTTATTGTGAACTCAGTGTGAAATGCTCAGAAGTAATCTAGCAGATGCTTTTCAGCTGGTGACAGAGTAGTTGTCTTTAGTTTATAGCAATCAATGTAACTTGAGGACAGTTTTAATAACAAATTGGCTTCACGATTATTTATGCAATAGCTCACATACGTCATATTTGTTTACATGTATTTTAGTGAGTAGAAGGAAGGAGCGGATAGTTAGATGGAGATTTCTCCTCACTCAACATAGTATTTACTGAGCTCTTGTGGACTAGACACTAGAGCAGCTGCAGGGAACAGACACAAATCCTGCAGTAAGGAGACGGCAACATAATGAATATTGGGTGACACACTAGGGTGACAGTAAGGCAGAGTAGTGGAAAGAGGTCACCATGCAGCTGACACACCAGCTCTGACTTTGAGGACTGTGGTGGCCAGGGAAGGCACTGCTGAGGATGCCATGTGAGGTAGGTATTGACCCTTGGGGCACAGTTTACAGCTGTGGAGCTAGAAGCACAAAGGTCACGAGGTGGGGCTGTTTCAAGCACAGTCCAGGGAAGGCAGGGATCCTAAGATGGATGTGGAGGAAAAGAGAAGAATGGAGGCCAGAGAAGTGGGGTAGGCAAAGACAGTTTGGGTTTCTCATCTGAATAAGACAGCTGGAGAAGGCTTTGAGTAGAAGAATGACATGATGGGATTTAATCTGGAACATCTGCTGTTTGAGATTAGGTTCTAGAAGACAAAGTGGAAGCAGAGGCGAAGATGTTGCTGGCATGGACTAGGGCAGCCTCATAGAGGTGGTGGGCATGGCAGCAATCCATCTTTATCTGTTGCTTGGTGATGGTGTGGCAGGAATGAAGTCTGCTGGTAGGGAATCTTCTCAGGCTAGGCCTAGGAGAAGGAGCTTGTGCCAGGAAGAATAAGTGTGCTCTATGCATTCTGGCATTGAATTTGGACACATAGGCAAAAGCAGATCCAGATACAATTTTCTGCAGGCCCCTGGTCCTCCACATCAAATGAAATCAAAATATATCCCCTGTTTGCTAGCAGCTTTGCTGTGGGAATTAATACTAAAATATGGACTTTTAAAAAGTAATCTATATGTTAAAGAGAGAGGGTCAATAGCAGATGTATGTATAGCATGAGACTTTACCAGAGCAACTCAGAAAATTGCACTTAAACAATTGCCAGGAAAGAGAATTCAACCATGCAGGTAGATGGGTGGGAAAGGGAAAACTGAGGGTGCGCACTCGGATCTACACAGATGAGCTGTCATCGAAACCTCAGCGTGCATGGATGATGCCTAAGTAGAAGGGCAGGCAGTGACTGTGTGACACCTGCTGGGCCTGGGAAGTCTGTGGCCTGAGAGAAGAGAGCCTTGAAAGGGGGTGGGATTTACAGAAGGAAGCCTTGGACCCAGCTTTCCAGTGACAATTTTAAGTCCTGAGTGGGGTGTATGGCTTTACCCCTTCCCTTCCCTTCCCTTCCCTTCCTAGTATAAAGGCCCTGCTTGGGAAACTGCCGTTGACCTCTCTTTCAAAGCAGAAAAAAATAAAGGAAGATGAATAAGACACCTTTCCTGGACAAGGGTGGAAGACTAGCCTAGGGAAGCAGGCTTGTTTGGGACAGCATTCACTTCTGATGAGCTTGCAGGATCAAGAAGTCCCGGTCATTCAAACTATTTGTATCTGTGTTGGTAAAAGTCTTTCAAGTGGTCATTGAAATAACCCTGTCAGAGGTTTGCCCCATAAGTAAGGCTACTGTACAGGCTTCATGCCGTTTCTCGTGGGCAGTTACTTGGGAGTGGGATTGCTGAGTTCTGTGGTATGCTTCACTCCTGAGAAATTGCCAAACTACTTTCAGAGAATTGTTTTGAACACCAGCAAAAATGCATGTGAGTTCTGGTTACAAAATTCTAAGCATTGTGTGCTGTCAGTTTTTAAAGAGTATGTGTGGTGTATGCAGATTTTGTCATCTGTATATGTGTGTATGTTGGAGGTATATATGCTGTGTGGGTGTGCATGTGTGTTGGAGGCTGGGGCTTGATGTTGGGTGTTTACTCTAGTGCTCTACACACACACGCACACACACATACACACACACTTGAGACTTTCACTGAATTTGCTGTTCTTTTTGTACACTGTTTCCTTCAGAGATGGTGTTACAAATATCTATTGTCTTAGCTTTCCATGTGAATGCGAGGAATCCAAATTCATGTCTTCATGTTTGTATAGAAGCCTGTCTTGGTTAGGGTTTACTGCTGTGAACAGACTCAGTGGCCAAGGCAACTCGCATAAGGATAACATTTAATTGGAGCTGGCTTACAGGTTCATAGGTTCAGTCCATTATCATCAAGGTGGGAGCATGGCAGCATCCAGGTAGGCATGGTGCAGGCAGAGCTGAGAGTTCTACATATTGTTCTGAAGGCAAACAGGCTGCATCTCCTAATAGTGCCACTCCCTGGGCCAAGCATATACAAACTATCACATAAGCACGTTACCCACTGAGACTTCTCTCCAGCCAGTCAAGTTATTGTTGGGGTGGGGTATGTGCATGTATGCAGGCATCCATGTGTTGTGCATACTTACAGGAGGCAGAGGGCAGCTCTGAGTGTTGGTACTCACCTTCTACCTTGTTTGAGACAAGCCCTTTTGTTGTTTTTTTTTTTGTTTTGTTTTGTTTTGTTTTCTGCTGAATATGCCAAGCTCGCTGGCCTGGGAATTCACAGGCATCCTTCTATCTTTTATCTCTTGTTTGGCATAGGACTGCTCACATTACAGACCTTTTGAAGGTTCTGGAGGTTTGAACTAAGGTCTTCACATGACAAACGTTTTGTTTTGGTTTTGGCTCTGCCTGCCATTTTAACTTTATTTTTGATATTATTGTCTCTGTGCTGGGACAGTTTGGAGGAAGGAAAAGTAAGGGGAAATGATGTAATTATAATCTCAAAAAAAGAAAAGAAATGTTTTTACAAAGTGTTTTTTGACATGAGCATCTCTACTGAAGTATATTTTCATGTTGTTTGCATATTTCAAATGGATTCTTCATTGAGTTTCGAGTTTTTATATAAAGTATCAGCTCACTTTTCTGTTTGTATTGTTTTGATTTTGATCCAGGTTCTTTTTATGATGCTCTGAATGCTCTGGAAGCATCCATAGTCTCGTCTACTGACTATGTAGACTGGACTACCCGTGACCTGGCAGACACCCTCTTGCCTCTACCTTCTGAGTCCTGGGATTACAGGTGTGGGCCACCACATGCAGCTGAGTACCAACTTGTCACTGGCTGCATTAAGAAAATATTCTCTTTTAGTCTGACATTGTCCTTTGGAGGAGCAGAAATTTACATTTTTAATGTAATTCAATTTGTCAACTTATTCTGCAGTCAAAAATTAATAATCTTGGCATAACCCAAGGTCACAGAGATTTACTCTAGTGGTTTTTGCTTTGTTCTGTTTTGTTTTCTGAATGCTTTACAACTTTTTCATCTTGGATCTAGATAATCTATTTCAGGTTAGTTTTCTCATATGGTATGAGGGTCCTTTTTGTGTGTGAAAGTGTGATTGGTTGTTTCGTTTTCTCCACTGAAGTTCCCTAACACCTTTGTTGAAGAACACTTGGCATGTGTGGATTATGTTTTCTTGTGTGACAGTCTCAGGAGGTCATGTTGCTCAGAAGGAAGTGCATAGGAAGGCATAGGTGTGCATTTGCTGTGTGAGTTTAAGAGACAAACACAGTTGTAAGGCCCACCCAGGAGCTGGCTGTTTTAAATGGTCAAATGAGGCAATTACTATTGAGTTTTTCTCTTCTGTTTTCTAAGCCAGAGAAAGGGAATGGCTGCTTATGTAAAACTCTATCCAATGTGGTAACCACTAGCCACATTTAAATCAATTATTTACTTCCTCAGTCATCCTAGTGCATTTTGGATACATAAAGCCACATGTGGCTAGTGGCTCCCATGTGGACAGCACATACATAAAATGTTTCCCTTCGTGGAATGTGGTGGCACAGGCCCATAATCTCAGCTCTGAGGAGTCTAAGGCAGGCAGACCACAAGTTTAGGGGTATCATGGACTATATGGTGAGTTTCATGATAGCCTGGGATACATGATTGAAACCCTACCTTTTAAAAAAGTTTTTATTATTATTTTTTTCATTACTTTTATTTTTTACAGAGTCTTTATGGTCCACCCTCTGACAGTTCCTCATCCCATTCCTCCCCACCTCCCATCTCTGAGAAGATATCCCCATCCCCCTACCCCACCTCCCTGCCAGGCCTCCCCATTCCCTGGACCCTCAAGTCTCTCCAGGGTTAGGCATGTTTGTCTTCTCTCACTGAGGCCAGACCAGGTAGTCCTCTGCTGTGTATGTTTCAGGGGCCTCAGACCAGCTCTTATTTGCTGCCTGGTTGGTGGCTCAGTGTCTGAGAGATCTCGGGGGTCCTGGTCAATTGAGACTGCTGGTCTTCTTATGGGGTCGCCCTCCTCTCTTCAGCTTCTTCCATGCTTTCCCTAATTCAACCACGGGGGTCCCCTACTTCAGTCTATTGGTTGGGTATAAGTATTTGTGTCTGTCTCAGTCAGCTGCTTGTTGGGCCTCTCAGAGGACAGCCATGTTAGGCTCCTGTTTGTAAGCACACTATAGCATCAGTAATAGTGTCAGGCCTTGGGGACTCCCCTTGAGATGGATCTCAATTTGGGCCTGTCATTGAACCTCCTTTCCCTTAGGATCTTCTCCATTTTTGTCCCTGCAGTTCCTTTAGACAGGAACAATTCCGGGTCAGAGTTTTTGACTGTGGGGTGGCTTCATCCTTGGACCTGACCTAGGATGAATGTTTTTCCTTGATCACAAATCTGTCCCAAGTCATTTCTCTTCTTAGTTAATTTAGAAAAACTCGTTGTATTCCTTTTTATGCAGCCTTTTCTAACGATTCTATGAGGAAGGGGCACATTCTGTTCTTGGTTCTAACTTTATCACCTCTTTCTGGCAAAACAACTAAAACTATCTCCTTAAACTTTCTTCCTAAAATCATTTGAATCAAATCAGGAATTCTGTAAGGTCTTTAATTCATCTAAACAGCATTAGTCCATGAAAGCTCATCTTCATGTTGATCTGCAGGAAATTTATCCCATAGGGTGAGCTATTACCCAGAAGTAATCACACCAGGCTATAGGAAGTGAGGGTCTCCTAGTGTCCATTAACACCACTCCAAATAAATGAGGAGCATGGTAATGGCAAACATGAGAAGGCACATCAGTAGAAAGAAGCAATCCTGGGACGAAGTCTCTGGGGCCATGACTCACCAGAGCTCGCCCCTTGCAGCTGAGCAAGACAGTGGGGCTGTCTCCAGGGAGCTCACGTGCCCACTGCAGCTCTTCCTGCATGGCATCTGCTGTATTATAGGTATTTTTATATAGCTAGTTAATAGTATGGTTCCTTTTGACCCTTTCAGACATCCCTACTGTTACTTTATTCTCTCCCCTTCTGTAGCTCATTCCCTTTCTTAGAGCTCCCCATTTCCCCGTTTCCCCTTCAGATCACTTGCACCATGCTACTCTGCTGCTCCACTAACCACCTTCCGGGCAGTGGTCCCTTCTTACTTTGCTGGTTTCTGCAACGGTTCCTGGACATGTACTCACAGCTGATGATGTGGAGCTAGGAGTCGCAGATGAAAGAACATTCGGTGTTCGTCTTTCTGGGTCTGGATTGCCTCCCTCAATGTGAACTTTTCCAGTTCTGTCCATTTCCCTGCAGAGTTCATGGTTTTATTTTTTCTTTACAGCTGAATAGCATTCCATTGTATGTATATGTACAACATTTTCATTATCTGTTCATTGGTTGAAAGACATTTAGGTTGTTTCTGTTCCTAGCTATCATGAATAGAGTTTCAGTGAACACAGCTGAGCCAGTATCTGTGGAGTAGGATGTCAAGTCCTTTGGGCATATCCAAGGAATAGTATAGCTGGGTCATGGCAGATTTTTTAGTTTTCTAAGAGTTCTCCACCCTGATCTTCAGAGTGGCTGGACCAGTTCGTAGCCCCACCAACAATAAGAGAAGGTTCCCTTTCCCCACATCCTTCCAGCATTTGTTGTTGGCTGCTTTGTTGACCATTGCCATTCTAACTGAGGTGAGATGGAATCTCAAAGTTGTTTTGATTTATGTTTCTCTGTTGCTGCAATAGTGAACTTTTTTGAGATAATTCTTAGCCATTTTTATTTCTTCTCTAGAGAACTTTCTATTTATATCCCAAGCCCATTTTTTAAAAAATGGGTCATTTGTTTTTTAGACTCCTTTTTTAAATTTTTTTTTTATTTTTTAAAGTTCTTTATATATCCTAGAAGTGAATCGTCTGTGAGATATGGTATATAGCTGGCAGATTCCCTCCATCCAATTGATTGTGTTTTTAGCCATGTAGCTCTTTAGTTTTATGAAGTCACACTCATCAATTGTTGGCCCCAGTTCTTGTGTGAAGGGTTCTGTTCACGCAGTCCTTTCTTATTCCTGTGTCTTGTTCGGTTCTGTCTATGCTTTCTTGTAGTAGTTTCAGTGTTGTAGACTTCACATTTAGGGTTTAGATCCATGTGGACTTAGTTTTTTATGCAGGGTGGTAGATATAGATCTAATTTTTTTTTAAAGATTTATTTATTTATATGAGTATACCGTAGCTGTCTTCAGACACACCAGAAGAGGGCACTGGATCCCATTACAGATGGTTGTGAGCCACCATGTGGTTGCTGGGAATTGAACTCAGGACCTCTGGAAGAGCAGCCAATGCTCTTAACCGCTGAGCCATCTCTCCAGCCCCAGGACCTAATTTCTTTCTTCTACATATGGACATCCAATTTTCCCAGCACCATTTGTTGGAAATGCTGTCTTTGCAGTGTATTCTTTGGATCTGGTTGTTGAATATTAGATGGCTGCAGTTATGTGTGCTCACATTTGGGCCTTCAATTTTGTTACACTGCTTGTGCCAATCATGAAAATTTGAACATTCTATTGTTTTTTTGTTTTGTTTTGTTTTAGTCTGGAGGACACTGGGATGCGTTCTTCCCCCCCTCCCCCTTACCTCTTCCTCACTTTTGTCAGCCTTTTGTATCAGCCTTTTGTAGTTCTTTCTCCTGTGCCTATCTCTTACATGCCTACCTTCTACAGAAATCCACCTTTAACCTTGTTTTTTTCTATCTGAATGCTGAGACCAGTGACTCTCTTATCAGCTTAGACCTCTAACCTGAGTTCTTAGTGAGCGGCTTAGTGTGGCTGGCCTATGGACATCCAGCCTCCACCTGTCCTCGACCTCTTTCTCTCTTATAAACCTGCCTCTAACCCATGACTGAGTGGTTACTACCCAGCATGCCTTAGCCAGACACTAGGAACCCTTATCACTTGTGGTTTCTGCATCTGACTACTTTCAACTTTTTTATTTCTCATTTATTTTCTGGTTCTCCACATTTCCAAGCATTCTCACATTTGTGAAAGTCCTTCTAATTTAGCTTTCCCAAGGCTGACTAGTAAGCGACCTTTCAAACTTCAGAGCTGAGCACTCATTTTGTTTCCCTCATTTGTGATCTTCCTTCGGTGATGCATTACTTTTAACAAATGCAGTCATTAGCATTCTGTGGTCATCTCAAAGTCTGCAGTCCTGTCAGTCCTGTCAGTCACACAGCTCCCTAAAGTTCCCAGAGCACCCCACCCGTGCCCTTCTCCCCGCCTCTGCCTTTGCGTTCTCCCTAGCCCCACAGCCCCATTTTCCTCCTAGTCTGCCCATCAGAAATCCACACAGGCTCTTCTTGCTCCTTTCTCACCTCCCCCACATTCTCGTGGTAGTCCCTACTTTGATGTCACAGTAGATACTCCTTTGCATTGTTATTCCACAGGAGACCTTCAGCACTCATTTGTGGCATAATTTAAAAAGCTTCAGCCCTGAAATATATTCACATTCACCGGCTGATGAGCTATAATAATAACCTTCTTCTGTGTTCTTATAGGCAAAGATGCTGGAGGCAGATCTGGTTTCAAAGATGCTAAGGGCTGTCCTGCAGTCACATAAGAATGGGATAGCATTACCCCGGCTCCAAGGAGAGTACCGATCTTTGACTGGAGACTGGATCCCTTTCAAGCAGCTGGGCTACCCAACTCTAGAAGCCTACCTGAGAAGCGTGCCAGCGGTTGTCAGGATAGAGGCTAGTAGATCTGGAGAGGTAAGATGGCATCTGGCCTGTCAGAATTCCCACTGAGTCAAAGTCACCCACCAGGTGCTTCTGATCTCATACCTGTGGTAAAAGCAAAAGCACACACTGAGTAGCTTAGATCCATAGTGACAGCACACCCAAGGCACAGCCATAGTGACAGCACACCC
>JADRCH010012600.1:0-15510 GCA_019843965.1 Rhynchomys soricoides
AGAATTAAATCCCCGTCTCTTCCCGGCCCCCATGATGTGAATGAAAATGTGGCGTTCTACAGTGTGGCCTTTGCAGATATGTGTTGGAATCTGAGCTTTAAATCTTAAATGTGAGGTCGGGAATCAATTGCACCTCTGGTCCCTGAGCCTGCTCGTGGACCAAATGGGAATAGCTAACTTACCCTTCGAAGTGTTTTCAAGATAAGATAGATCTTCAGCTCGTAATGATAATCACCCAAAGTGGCTTTTTCTTTTACCAAATTACCCATATTTTACAGGTTGGGATTTCAAGGTTTTTGAGGACAGGGGCACACAGATCTTTATATCAGATAAATTGGCACATGGTGCAGATCCAGCTGACATAGATGAACTTCAGTTACATGCAAAGTACTGTGCTGGCCATGGAGCCCGCAGCTCCTCAGGCCTTTTCTTTGGTAGATTTTCTCTTTGCTGAGACAGTTAGGCAGCACTTGGCAGTGCCCTAAGATTTTAGTCCCTGTGGATTGGAAGTGGAATGTAATCTCTGCTAATACCTTTTAAATGCGCCACATGAGCTTGGCTGGGTGAGCTATTGTGTTGCATCAAGAGATTAAAACTCCTAGAAGGATCTCTCTTTTTAAGTTTTCTAATATAGTTTGATGTTTAATAGAAATGTAAAGAAAATACACTTTATAATTCAATTCTGAGTGCCTGATTTATGTTTGATGAAATATAAATAGCAAAAACTAAGCTTTGATGTAGAGGAAAATGTCTGGATGCATTCATGGATCAGGAGTTTCTCATTGCTTGGAGTAAATTTGACTTTCTTATTTCTATGAATTTACTTTCTTTCTTTGGGCCAAATTTGCTTTTTCTTCTCTTCATTCTATCTCTGTGCTTCATTGTTTTCCCAAGTGCCTCATGAACCCAAAGATGTCTTCTCAAGCAAACAGAAAGGAGCTGATTTTTGTCATTTTTAGTTGAAATATGTGTCAGTCAGAGCTTCTGCTCAACCAAGATAACCCAGTGTGATTTCCAGGCAAACTTAGTATTTTATTCTGTGCACCTTTGTCATGAGCAAGCAAACCCATAATGTCCATCAGAACTTTGAAGCCCATTACCTCTTCTAAGGATTAGAAGAAAGCAGAGAACCAGTGTATAGTGAGAATTTTGGTTTCTCTGGGAAAAAAAAAACAAAAAACAAACTAAACAAACCCAACCAACACCCCTCCCCCAAATCCACAGACATGTTATAGGAATGTTTTTGTTTTAATCTGAGGTGTGGTATGTGGGACTGATTTAGATTGTCCACAGCAGCTGATTTGCCTCATGCTCTAGCAGAGGTGTGATTTTGCCAGCTGCAGGTAGTTTCTGCAAACATATGACATTTGGAATTCTGGGGACTCTTGAAAGGGTATATAACTGTCAGAGCCTGGAGAAAGGCATGGTTGCAACTGCTGCTCCTCCTGCTCCTCCTCTTCCTCCTGCTCCTCTTCCTCCTGCTCCTCTTCTTCCTCCTCCTCCTGCTGCTGCTCCTTCTCCTGCTGCTGCTGCCGCTCCTCCTCCTCTCCCTCCTCCTCCTGCTCCTTCTTTTTCCTCCTCTTCCTCCTCCTCCTCCTGCTGCTGGTTACTACTACTGGTTGTTGGTGGTGGTTGTTGCAGTTTGTCAAGTGGTCCTGTGCAAAGAGACCAGAAGAAGAAATTGGATATCCTGACAGCAAAGAGGTTGATACCCCAATCAGCAAGAAGTAGTCTAATGATATTGTCACCTCCTTTCCCCTCCAGCCTTCTTTGTCTCTTACCTAGTGTTGGGGGGCTGGGACGGTGGAATACAGGTAGAGAAGGGTGGAAGGAAAAGGAACCCACATAGTAGTAAAAGTCCAGCTACACCATTGCCTCTTGCCCTTACTCATTATCCTGCACATAAAAAAAGAGACCAAAATGAATTGCTCAAAAAGGCGCTTAGTAGTTAGGGGTAGGATTGAGACCCAGATTCCTTACCAAACTACTTAATCATGGTATGTAGATTTATAAAACTAGTTAATTAGATACTATGTAGTGGCCAAAATAAATAATTTGAAATAACAAAAAGAAACAGAAAAACTGCTTTCTAAATACTTTTCCTTTAAAACTGGTTGTAGGTGACTTATTTAGGTTTAACAAGTGGACTGCAATTGGAAAGAAGACAGCTCCATAAGCTTTTGCACACTTTGTGGTGGTGCATACCTGTAATCCCAGCACTCTGGAGGCCAATGAAAGGAAGGGCACGTAGGGAGACTGTCTCTAAAATTAAAAAACACCCCACACACCTTGTAATATGGGAAACGGCTGGGTAAGGATCTTAGATAAATTCCTCCCCTCTCTGAGGCTGTTTATTGCTTTGTAAGATGAAAGGCTTGAGCTAGCCTAAGTGATGTCTAAAATTTCAGCACACGTTCTGGGGCTTTTTAGATCCCCACTTGTAAAGATCATGACTTACGGAGAGAGCAGCAGTTACCCAAAGTATACACTTAAAGCAGTGGTTCTCAACCTTTCTAATGCATTCTCTCATGTTGTGGTGATCCCCAACCATAAAATAACTTTCATTGCTACTTCATAACTGTAATTTTGTGACTGTTATGGAGTCAAGATGCACAGGTTGAGAGCCATTGCTGTAAGACAGTGTTCAGATGTTTCAACATTTAACAAGTAGCTGAGAAGCTAGGAGAGTTTACCCTAATAATCCTCTGGGTTTGTTTGGGAAATCAGAATTCATGCTGGGAAAAATGACAAGTGATATAGTTAGAAATAGTTGAAAAGAGAAACTTAACAGGAGAAAACCTACAGATGAGAGCCAGACTAATATCACTGTGGACGGTTGGTGGGCCCCTGTCACCATAGGACACAAGAGGCATACAGATGCCTGCCTGTGGGGTAATCAGCCTATGGTGGACAGCATCAGAAAACATCTGTTTCAGACGCCTCAAATCTCGGGCGATGTGTGGTAGTACCCATCTGAGAACCCAGCCCAGAGAAGGCAGAGGTAGGAGACTCTGAAGTTAGAGACCAGCCTGAGGATCATCGTGAGAGCCAGTCTCAAGCAAACAACAAAAACTCCACAAATTCTTCAAAATAAGACTCTTTGAGTCATTTTCTGGTGTATTAAAGAAAAAGCAATTTTACACAATATAGTTTTGAAATACAGTGAGGATCATTTTGCATAATGTAAATTGTTTAAATTTGTGTTTGGCAGTGTAGCTCAGTGGTAGAAAGCCCTGGGTTCTGTGTCTACCACAACACACACACACACACGTGCTTAAAATTTGGTTTCTTGTACTTCTTACTTGGTATTAGTATCATGGGG
Organism: Rhynchomys soricoides; assembly: GCA_019843965.1. Taxonomy (NCBI): domain Eukaryota; kingdom Metazoa; phylum Chordata; class Mammalia; order Rodentia; family Muridae; genus Rhynchomys; species Rhynchomys soricoides. Next base: position 3,323 of record JADRCH010012600.1, read on the forward strand.
CCTTGGTAGTAAAGTGTGCAGCAGAGAGGAAGAGAGGGTGATGGATCTGAGAAGCAGTCAGGCTCACCACTCAGTATCTGTAACTTGGATTTAAATGCTTCTCTGGGTTTCGATGCATCTCTGTTTCTAGTTCTGAAGGTTTGTCACTAAGCATGTATCTAGATTGGTAATGTTCTCAGAAAGAAAGGCCTAGATGGGAAGTCAGGAAACCAGAGGTTTTTTATTCTGGCCATGAGATAGGTACAAGGTAGAAGTCTTAATCATGGGTCTCGATTTCCTCACTTTTCAAGGTCACATTTTTAAAGATTTATTCATTTTTATTTTATGTGTATGAGTGTTTTACTTGAATAATGAATGTATGCATGTCAGGTGCCTATGGGAGTCAAAAGACCATTGGTTCCCCTGGAACTGGAGTTAGAGACAGGTTTGAGTTGTCATGTGGGTGCTGAGAAGAGAATCCAGGTTCTCTGCAAAAGCAGAAAGTACTCCTGACCTCCAAGCCATCTCTCTACCCCCAGTTTCTTCTTTTTTGATATGTGTAAAGATGTAGTGCTCAAGCTGGGCAGTGGTGGCGCACGCCATTTATCCCAGCACTTGGGAGGCAGAGGCAGGCGGATTTCTGAGTTCGAGGCCAGCCTGGTCTACAGAGTGAGTTCCAGGACAGCCAGGGCTACACAGAGAAACCCTGTCTCGGAAAAAAAAAAAACAAAACAAAAAACCGAAAACAAACAAACAAAAAAGAGATGTAGTGCTCATTTGTGTTAATGCACAAGTGTGCACACAGGTATGCATAGGTATGAAGGCCAGAAGTCAAGATTGGTCATCTTTACTAAGTCATTCTCTATCTTATTATTTGAGACAGTCTCACACTGGTCCTGGAGCATGCTGAGTTTGCTAGACTGACTGTTCACTGAGCCCCAGGTGTCCTTCTGTCTCCACCCTCCTCCTCCATTGGGTTTACAGAGGCAAGACACTGTGTCCCATTTTTTACATGGTGCTGGAGTTCTGAACTCTGGTGCTCATGTGCAGCAAACACTTTACCAACTAAGCCACCTCCCAAGCTCCAGATTCATTTTTAAGCTTAATAGTTTGAAGGAGGTGATATTAAGGTGCCTTTGTTGTATTACAAACTTTTCCTGGGGAGATGCTACACACATCTCCTCACCCCAGATATCGAGCCCATGACAGACCAAAGTACAGATCTCACCAAAGTCCAGTTGATGAACCAGTGAGTTTTATTGGGGTTACTTAACATGAGTTACTGAATAGGAGCATAAAGTGCTCACACAGCTGTACATCAAGGCCTACCCAAGCATATTGACAGCTCACAAAAGCTGGAAACCTGGAGCACACTGCACAGCCTACTGGCAGCTGAATAGGTTGAAGAGTATCCCTTCTAAGTGACTCAGTTGTTCTATACCTCTTCTAGGCAGCTGGGTTATCTGAGAGTCTACTTTTTAGCTTTGCTTGTCTGAGAGGGACTTTCCTCTTTTATTGTTTACTGGGGGGGTGGGGTGGGGGACTGAATGAATTTGGTCAGTTTTTGGGACTTCCTGAAGCTATACTGAGTTGTTTACCTTCTTGCTTTAAGGAGCTTCCCTATAAGATGGAATGCTTCAATCTTGGAGAAACTGTTACAGAACAGCCTGCTACCATTCTGTGCTATTCCCAGGTCCTTTTTCTATGGTTAGGTCCATGGTCTACACTTTCCTAAGACAGCTGAGTCTGGGGAAATTGCATCTTGCTCCTAGACTATTTGCTAAAGCAGTTAGTGACTTTTCTCTCTCTTGTTGGGAGAGAGATCATGGAGATCCACTGGCTTGCTCACCAAACTTGTCAGTTGATACATGTGTTTATGAGGTAAGTAAGAGAATCATGGTGACTCCTGATATTTTGAATTAAATACAAAACTAGAAATTTCTCCAACTTGTTTTCTGTTTTCAACCAGTATATTATCCATGGTCATTTCCCATACGTAGCATTGAAGTGGAAACTTACGGGTTCTTTGGAAAGTCAGTTGGATTGGATGGTGTTTTGCTGGGGCAGGCACGTAAAGAAACATTTCACTGAAGCAGACCCAGGAGAGAGGATGTTGTGCTAAAGCAGGCCCGTGAAAGGACACGTGATGAAGGATTCTTCGCTAATGGCACGCATGTGTTGGTCTGCCTTACATTGCTTACTTGGGCTCCATTTGTCGAGACTCCATAGAGAGAAACTTGCCAAAAAACTTCTGGTGGTGTGCTGAGGCTTCTTGCTGATTGTCAGAGTGATGTCAGCTGAGACAGACACACGTGATATTTGGAGGGAGTATAAATGGAGCTCAATAGCTGTACAACACTTGTGGGTCTCATGTCTTCGCTGATCTTTGCTTCGCTGAGAACTTCTCTTGGTGTCCCTCTGGGTCCTTCCTGCTGACTCCTGTGAACTGAACTATTCGTTTCCTGACAACACAGACAGGAGTTGCTCCAAAGAACCTTTCTAAACAGGTCCACTTCCTCTGAATCCTTTCTTTTTCACTACCTCTGGTGGGTAGTGGGCTAGATGGGAGGTTAAAGCATTTATGATCCATCATTAAAAATAGGTTTTGAAAAAATTAAAATTCCATAGCATGCTTCTGCAGAAGTTTCTTGAGTTGCTGTTGAACGCACGTATTGTGCTAAAGTGCATACAGTGCTAGTTTGATGCTCCTGTTTGACATGAGCAAGGAAGAGAGAGAGGAAGTGAAAGTGAAGCATGGTTTGTCAGGGTTTCTTCTTCCTTGACAAGTCTTTGCCAGCTAGCTCAGTGACTGATAACTCCCCATACCCATTTCTAGTTTGCTTTCCTGCTTAGGAGCCTTACTTAGCTCAAGTAGCCCATACGTTGGTCAGGCAGCCCTAAAGAGCGTGGCCCTCTGAGGCTCTGCCCACTCCATTTCTCTCTGCCTAGCCTCATGGTATCTGGTCTTGTAGGATACTTAAGACTCACGAGGTAAAAGCCTTAAGTTTCACTTAAATTCAATAAAACTCAAATTTGCATCTGCTACAACAATTTTAGAGACTGGAAATAAGGGAAGGGCTTGAAGCAGGATACCTAAAACTTTGCCTTTGGACTCTCAAAAGTTGAAATTCCTGTAATAAGTTTTACTGTTGTGCTTGCAATGAGTGACTCCCACGATTTAAAAAACAAACAAAAACACTCATTTTTTTTTTTTTTTAGAGGAAGGCGTTTCTATATACCTGAAGAGTATATTTGCCATCTGTAAAAATTCTAAACAGATAAGCAAAAATGTCATGATAATCAAATTTTCATAAATTGCAACATTCTAAAGTACTCTATATCAGAAAATACTATTTTAAAGTGTGTCTCTGTTTTTGATCAGTACATTAAGCAATTGGGATCTGGAACAGAGACTAGAAAAATTGCCATGTGCGATAACAAGATACACAGGTGAGGAGCCTTTCTGCTTTCTCAGTATTGCACTACTTAACTGACTCTCAGGTCTTCCCCATGATGGTGGGGTTGGGGAGACACAAGCACTTTAATTTACAGATTGCAGCTGTCTGCATATGCATGGCTGTCCACTCTTCCCAAATATGAGCTCCTTTTTTGTAGCTTAAAAAAACAACAACTTTGTATACTTATTGTACTTCTGGTATTTGTTAATTGATTAAATAGATAACTACCAAAAGCTTAGGAAGAATGGCAGTTTGTGTTGGTGAATCCCAACACTCTGCATTGTTTGAAAACAGAAAACAGAAACATCTAAGTTTTCAGCATTTGGGCTCTGAAGCAACATGTACATCCCCCTAGGAGTGGACGCCTGACAGTAATGCCATGGCGTTGACTCTGACCCATTCCTGCTTATTGTGAACTCAGTGTGAAATGCTCAGAAGTAATCTAGCAGATGCTTTTCAGCTGGTGACAGAGTAGTTGTCTTTAGTTTATAGCAATCAATGTAACTTGAGGACAGTTTTAATAACAAATTGGCTTCACGATTATTTATGCAATAGCTCACATACGTCATATTTGTTTACATGTATTTTAGTGAGTAGAAGGAAGGAGCGGATAGTTAGATGGAGATTTCTCCTCACTCAACATAGTATTTACTGAGCTCTTGTGGACTAGACACTAGAGCAGCTGCAGGGAACAGACACAAATCCTGCAGTAAGGAGACGGCAACATAATGAATATTGGGTGACACACTAGGGTGACAGTAAGGCAGAGTAGTGGAAAGAGGTCACCATGCAGCTGACACACCAGCTCTGACTTTGAGGACTGTGGTGGCCAGGGAAGGCACTGCTGAGGATGCCATGTGAGGTAGGTATTGACCCTTGGGGCACAGTTTACAGCTGTGGAGCTAGAAGCACAAAGGTCACGAGGTGGGGCTGTTTCAAGCACAGTCCAGGGAAGGCAGGGATCCTAAGATGGATGTGGAGGAAAAGAGAAGAATGGAGGCCAGAGAAGTGGGGTAGGCAAAGACAGTTTGGGTTTCTCATCTGAATAAGACAGCTGGAGAAGGCTTTGAGTAGAAGAATGACATGATGGGATTTAATCTGGAACATCTGCTGTTTGAGATTAGGTTCTAGAAGACAAAGTGGAAGCAGAGGCGAAGATGTTGCTGGCATGGACTAGGGCAGCCTCATAGAGGTGGTGGGCATGGCAGCAATCCATCTTTATCTGTTGCTTGGTGATGGTGTGGCAGGAATGAAGTCTGCTGGTAGGGAATCTTCTCAGGCTAGGCCTAGGAGAAGGAGCTTGTGCCAGGAAGAATAAGTGTGCTCTATGCATTCTGGCATTGAATTTGGACACATAGGCAAAAGCAGATCCAGATACAATTTTCTGCAGGCCCCTGGTCCTCCACATCAAATGAAATCAAAATATATCCCCTGTTTGCTAGCAGCTTTGCTGTGGGAATTAATACTAAAATATGGACTTTTAAAAAGTAATCTATATGTTAAAGAGAGAGGGTCAATAGCAGATGTATGTATAGCATGAGACTTTACCAGAGCAACTCAGAAAATTGCACTTAAACAATTGCCAGGAAAGAGAATTCAACCATGCAGGTAGATGGGTGGGAAAGGGAAAACTGAGGGTGCGCACTCGGATCTACACAGATGAGCTGTCATCGAAACCTCAGCGTGCATGGATGATGCCTAAGTAGAAGGGCAGGCAGTGACTGTGTGACACCTGCTGGGCCTGGGAAGTCTGTGGCCTGAGAGAAGAGAGCCTTGAAAGGGGGTGGGATTTACAGAAGGAAGCCTTGGACCCAGCTTTCCAGTGACAATTTTAAGTCCTGAGTGGGGTGTATGGCTTTACCCCTTCCCTTCCCTTCCCTTCCCTTCCTAGTATAAAGGCCCTGCTTGGGAAACTGCCGTTGGCCTCTCTTTCAAAGCAGAAAAAAATAAAGGAAGATGAATAAGACACCTTTCCTGGACAAGGGTGGAAGACTAGCCTAGGGAAGCAGGCTTGTTTGGGACAGCATTCACTTCTGATGAGCTTGCAGGATCAAGAAGTCCCGGTCATTCAAACTATTTGTATCTGTGTTGGTAAAAGTCTTTCAAGTGGTCATTGAAATAACCCTGTCAGAGGTTTGCCCCATAAGTAAGGCTACTGTACAGGCTTCATGCCGTTTCTCGTGGGCAGTTACTTGGGAGTGGGATTGCTGAGTTCTGTGGTATGCTTCACTCCTGAGAAATTGCCAAACTACTTTCAGAGAATTGTTTTGAACACCAGCAAAAATGCATGTGAGTTCTGGTTACAAAATTCTAAGCATTGTGTGCTGTCAGTTTTTAAAGAGTATGTGTGGTGTATGCAGATTTTGTCATCTGTATATGTGTGTATGTTGGAGGTATATATGCTGTGTGGGTGTGCATGTGTGTTGGAGGCTGGGGCTTGATGTTGGGTGTTTACTCTAGTGCTCTACACACACACGCACACACACATACACACACACTTGAGACTTTCACTGAATTTGCTGTTCTTTTTGTACACTGTTTCCTTCAGAGATGGTGTTACAAATATCTATTGTCTTAGCTTTCCATGTGAATGCGAGGAATCCAAATTCATGTCTTCATGTTTGTATAGAAGCCTGTCTTGGTTAGGGTTTACTGCTGTGAACAGACTCAGTGGCCAAGGCAACTCGCATAAGGATAACATTTAATTGGAGCTGGCTTACAGGTTCATAGGTTCAGTCCATTATCATCAAGGTGGGAGCATGGCAGCATCCAGGTAGGCATGGTGCAGGCAGAGCTGAGAGTTCTACATATTGTTCTGAAGGCAAACAGGCTGCATCTCCTAATAGTGCCACTCCCTGGGCCAAGCATATACAAACTATCACATAAGCACGTTACCCACTGAGACTTCTCTCCAGCCAGTCAAGTTATTGTTGGGGTGGGGTATGTGCATGTATGCAGGCATCCATGTGTTGTGCATACTTACAGGAGGCAGAGGGCAGCTCTGAGTGTTGGTACTCACCTTCTACCTTGTTTGAGACAAGCCCTTTTGTTGTTTTTTTTTTTGTTTTGTTTTGTTTTGTTTTCTGCTGAATATGCCAAGCTCGCTGGCCTGGGAATTCACAGGCATCCTTCTATCTTTTATCTCTTGTTTGGCATAGGACTGCTCACATTACAGACCTTTTGAAGGTTCTGGAGGTTTGAACTAAGGTCTTCACATGACAAACGTTTTGTTTTGGTTTTGGCTCTGCCTGCCATTTTAACTTTATTTTTGATATTATTGTCTCTGTGCTGGGACAGTTTGGAGGAAGGAAAAGTAAGGGGAAATGATGTAATTATAATCTCAAAAAAAGAAAAGAAATGTTTTTACAAAGTGTTTTTTGACATGAGCATCTCTACTGAAGTATATTTTCATGTTGTTTGCATATTTCAAATGGATTCTTCATTGAGTTTCGAGTTTTTATATAAAGTATCAGCTCACTTTTCTGTTTGTATTGTTTTGATTTTGATCCAGGTTCTTTTTATGATGCTCTGAATGCTCTGGAAGCATCCATAGTCTCGTCTACTGACTATGTAGACTGGACTACCCGTGACCTGGCAGACACCCTCTTGCCTCTACCTTCTGAGTCCTGGGATTACAGGTGTGGGCCACCACATGCAGCTGAGTACCAACTTGTCACTGGCTGCATTAAGAAAATATTCTCTTTTAGTCTGACATTGTCCTTTGGAGGAGCAGAAATTTACATTTTTAATGTAATTCAATTTGTCAACTTATTCTGCAGTCAAAAATTAATAATCTTGGCATAACCCAAGGTCACAGAGATTTACTCTAGTGGTTTTTGCTTTGTTCTGTTTTGTTTTCTGAATGCTTTACAACTTTTTCATCTTGGATCTAGATAATCTATTTCAGGTTAGTTTTCTCATATGGTATGAGGGTCCTTTTTGTGTGTGAAAGTGTGATTGGTTGTTTCGTTTTCTCCACTGAAGTTCCCTAACACCTTTGTTGAAGAACACTTGGCATGTGTGGATTATGTTTTCTTGTGTGACAGTCTCAGGAGGTCATGTTGCTCAGAAGGAAGTGCATAGGAAGGCATAGGTGTGCATTTGCTGTGTGAGTTTAAGAGACAAACACAGTTGTAAGGCCCACCCAGGAGCTGGCTGTTTTAAATGGTCAAATGAGGCAATTACTATTGAGTTTTTCTCTTCTGTTTTCTAAGCCAGAGAAAGGGAATGGCTGCTTATGTAAAACTCTATCCAATGTGGTAACCACTAGCCACATTTAAATCAATTATTTACTTCCTCAGTCATCCTAGTGCATTTTGGATACATAAAGCCACATGTGGCTAGTGGCTCCCATGTGGACAGCACATACATAAAATGTTTCCCTTCGTGGAATGTGGTGGCACAGGCCCATAATCTCAGCTCTGAGGAGTCTAAGGCAGGCAGACCACAAGTTTAGGGGTATCATGGACTATATGGTGAGTTTCATGATAGCCTGGGATACATGATTGAAACCCTACCTTTTAAAAAAGTTTTTATTATTATTTTTTTCATTACTTTTATTTTTTACAGAGTCTTTATGGTCCACCCTCTGACAGTTCCTCATCCCATTCCTCCCCACCTCCCATCTCTGAGAAGATATCCCCATCCCCCTACCCCACCTCCCTGCCAGGCCTCCCCATTCCCTGGACCCTCAAGTCTCTCCAGGGTTAGGCATGTTTGTCTTCTCTCACTGAGGCCAGACCAGGTAGTCCTCTGCTGTGTATGTTTCAGGGGCCTCAGACCAGCTCTTATTTGCTGCCTGGTTGGTGGCTCAGTGTCTGAGAGATCTCGGGGGTCCTGGTCAATTGAGACTGCTGGTCTTCTTATGGGGTCGCCCTCCTCTCTTCAGCTTCTTCCATGCTTTCCCTAATTCAACCACGGGGGTCCCCTACTTCAGTCTATTGGTTGGGTATAAGTATTTGTGTCTGTCTCAGTCAGCTGCTTGTTGGGCCTCTCAGAGGACAGCCATGTTAGGCTCCTGTTTGTAAGCACACTATAGCATCAGTAATAGTGTCAGGCCTTGGGGACTCCCCTTGAGATGGATCTCAATTTGGGCCTGTCATTGAACCTCCTTTCCCTTAGGATCTTCTCCATTTTTGTCCCTGCAGTTCCTTTAGACAGGAACAATTCCGGGTCAGAGTTTTTGACTGTGGGGTGGCTTCATCCTTGGACCTGACCTAGGATGAATGTTTTTCCTTGATCACAAATCTGTCCCAAGTCATTTCTCTTCTTAGTTAATTTAGAAAAACTCGTTGTATTCCTTTTTATGCAGCCTTTTCTAACGATTCTATGAGGAAGGGGCACATTCTGTTCTTGGTTCTAACTTTATCACCTCTTTCTGGCAAAACAACTAAAACTATCTCCTTAAACTTTCTTCCTAAAATCATTTGAATCAAATCAGGAATTCTGTAAGGTCTTTAATTCATCTAAACAGCATTAGTCCATGAAAGCTCATCTTCATGTTGATCTGCAGGAAATTTATCCCATAGGGTGAGCTATTACCCAGAAGTAATCACACCAGGCTATAGGAAGTGAGGGTCTCCTAGTGTCCATTAACACCACTCCAAATAAATGAGGAGCATGGTAATGGCAAACATGAGAAGGCACATCAGTAGAAAGAAGCAATCCTGGGACGAAGTCTCTGGGGCCATGACTCACCAGAGCTCGCCCCTTGCAGCTGAGCAAGACAGTGGGGCTGTCTCCAGGGAGCTCACGTGCCCACTGCAGCTCTTCCTGCATGGCATCTGCTGTATTATAGGTATTTTTATATAGCTAGTTAATAGTATGGTTCCTTTTGACCCTTTCAGACATCCCTACTGTTACTTTATTCTCTCCCCTTCTGTAGCTCATTCCCTTTCTTAGAGCTCCCCATTTCCCCGTTTCCCCTTCAGATCACTTGCACCATGCTACTCTGCTGCTCCACTAACCACCTTCCGGGCAGTGGTCCCTTCTTACTTTGCTGGTTTCTGCAACGGTTCCTGGACATGTACTCACAGCTGATGATGTGGAGCTAGGAGTCGCAGATGAAAGAACATTCGGTGTTCGTCTTTCTGGGTCTGGATTGCCTCCCTCAATGTGAACTTTTCCAGTTCTGTCCATTTCCCTGCAGAGTTCATGGTTTTATTTTTTCTTTACAGCTGAATAGCATTCCATTGTATGTATATGTACAACATTTTCATTATCTGTTCATTGGTTGAAAGACATTTAGGTTGTTTCTGTTCCTAGCTATCATGAATAGAGTTTCAGTGAACACAGCTGAGCCAGTATCTGTGGAGTAGGATGTCAAGTCCTTTGGGCATATCCAAGGAATAGTATAGCTGGGTCATGGCAGATTTTTTAGTTTTCTAAGAGTTCTCCACCCTGATCTTCAGAGTGGCTGGACCAGTTCGTAGCCCCACCAACAATAAGAGAAGGTTCCCTTTCCCCACATCCTTCCAGCATTTGTTGTTGGCTGCTTTGTTGACCATTGCCATTCTAACTGAGGTGAGATGGAATCTCAAAGTTGTTTTGATTTATGTTTCTCTGTTGCTGCAATAGTGAACTTTTTTGAGATAATTCTTAGCCATTTTTATTTCTTCTCTAGAGAACTTTCTATTTATATCCCAAGCCCATTTTTTAAAAAATGGGTCATTTGTTTTTTAGACTCCTTTTTTAAATTTTTTTTTTATTTTTTAAAGTTCTTTATATATCCTAGAAGTGAATCGTCTGTGAGATATGGTATATAGCTGGCAGATTCCCTCCATCCAATTGATTGTGTTTTTAGCCATGTAGCTCTTTAGTTTTATGAAGTCACACTCATCAATTGTTGGCCCCAGTTCTTGTGTGAAGGGTTCTGTTCACGCAGTCCTTTCTTATTCCTGTGTCTTGTTCGGTTCTGTCTATGCTTTCTTGTAGTAGTTTCAGTGTTGTAGACTTCACATTTAGGGTTTAGATCCATGTGGACTTAGTTTTTTATGCAGGGTGGTAGATATAGATCTAATTTTTTTTTAAAGATTTATTTATTTATATGAGTATACCGTAGCTGTCTTCAGACACACCAGAAGAGGGCACTGGATCCCATTACAGATGGTTGTGAGCCACCATGTGGTTGCTGGGAATTGAACTCAGGACCTCTGGAAGAGCAGCCAATGCTCTTAACCGCTGAGCCATCTCTCCAGCCCCAGGACCTAATTTCTTTCTTCTACATATGGACATCCAATTTTCCCAGCACCATTTGTTGGAAATGCTGTCTTTGCAGTGTATTCTTTGGATCTGGTTGTTGAATATTAGATGGCTGCAGTTATGTGTGCTCACATTTGGGCCTTCAATTTTGTTACACTGCTTGTGCCAATCATGAAAATTTGAACATTCTATTGTTTTTTTGTTTTGTTTTGTTTTAGTCTGGAGGACACTGGGATGCGTTCTTCCCCCCCTCCCCCTTACCTCTTCCTCACTTTTGTCAGCCTTTTGTATCAGCCTTTTGTAGTTCTTTCTCCTGTGCCTATCTCTTACATGCCTACCTTCTACAGAAATCCACCTTTAACCTTGTTTTTTTCTATCTGAATGCTGAGACCAGTGACTCTCTTATCAGCTTAGACCTCTAACCTGAGTTCTTAGTGAGCGGCTTAGTGTGGCTGGCCTATGGACATCCAGCCTCCACCTGTCCTCGACCTCTTTCTCTCTTATAAACCTGCCTCTAACCCATGACTGAGTGGTTACTACCCAGCATGCCTTAGCCAGACACTAGGAACCCTTATCACTTGTGGTTTCTGCATCTGACTACTTTCAACTTTTTTATTTCTCATTTATTTTCTGGTTCTCCACATTTCCAAGCATTCTCACATTTGTGAAAGTCCTTCTAATTTAGCTTTCCCAAGGCTGACTAGTAAGCGACCTTTCAAACTTCAGAGCTGAGCACTCATTTTGTTTCCCTCATTTGTGATCTTCCTTCGGTGATGCATTACTTTTAACAAATGCAGTCATTAGCATTCTGTGGTCATCTCAAAGTCTGCAGTCCTGTCAGTCCTGTCAGTCACACAGCTCCCTAAAGTTCCCAGAGCACCCCACCCGTGCCCTTCTCCCCGCCTCTGCCTTTGCGTTCTCCCTAGCCCCACAGCCCCATTTTCCTCCTAGTCTGCCCATCAGAAATCCACACAGGCTCTTCTTGCTCCTTTCTCACCTCCCCCACATTCTCGTGGTAGTCCCTACTTTGATGTCACAGTAGATACTCCTTTGCATTGTTATTCCACAGGAGACCTTCAGCACTCATTTGTGGCATAATTTAAAAAGCTTCAGCCCTGAAATATATTCACATTCACCGGCTGATGAGCTATAATAATAACCTTCTTCTGTGTTCTTATAGGCAAAGATGCTGGAGGCAGATCTGGTTTCAAAGATGCTAAGGGCTGTCCTGCAGTCACATAAGAATGGGATAGCATTACCCCGGCTCCAAGGAGAGTACCGATCTTTGACTGGAGACTGGATCCCTTTCAAGCAGCTGGGCTACCCAACTCTAGAAGCCTACCTGAGAAGCGTGCCAGCGGTTGTCAGGATAGAGGCTAGTAGATCTGGAGAGGTAAGATGGCATCTGGCCTGTCAGAATTCCCACTGAGTCAAAGTCACCCACCAGGTGCTTCTGATCTCATACCTGTGGTAAAAGCAAAAGCACACACTGAGTAGCTTAGATCCATAGTGACAGCACACCCAAGGCACAGCCATAGTGACAGCACACCC
>JADRCH010012612.1:0-13732 GCA_019843965.1 Rhynchomys soricoides
TATATATATATATATATATATATATATTTACAGGGATTATATGTTTTCTCTCTTGGATAAACACGGAATAGAGTGGTGAAGGGCCTGAGACACTTATAGTTCATTGGTTGTGTTTCATTTTCTAAAATTCCCACAAAGAAGCTAGTTTTCTCTTGAACCACAAAAGTCCCCAGAGAGGGCAAGCAATTTGCCCAAGATCAGCCAACATTTCTAATGAGAGTAAAGACAGACATATACGCAGACGGCAGACATGTGAGCAGCCACCCGGTTCCAGTTCAGCTAAGCAGCAATGGGTCATCTGACATCCGACCTTCATGGTTCTTCACAGACCTGTGGCTCTGCAGAAGCTGCTGCAAAGCACTGCTGAGACCAAGCTATGGCTGGAGTCATCTGGACACTTCTGTACTCTCACATCAAGTGGGAGATGTTGCCTATTGGCCAGCACCTCTATACATAGTCTTCCGGTATTATTTTATAAAAGAGAATGGAGGTAGGGGGATGGGATAGTCCAGTGAAGGGAAATAATGCAATCAATAGGGTTAGTTCATTAGTTTTATGTGAGTGATGTGTGTGTGTGTGTGTGTGTATGTGTGTGTGAGTGGTGTGTGTGTGTGTGAGTGGTGTGTGTGTGTGAGTGTGTGAGTGTGTGTGAGTGTGTGTGTGTGTGTAGGTGTGTGTGGGTGGGTGTGGGTGTGTGGGTGTGGGTGTGAGTGTGAGTGTGTGTGTATGTGTGTGTGAGTGGTGTGTGTGAGTGAGTGTGTGTGTATGTGTGTGTGAGTGGTGTGTGTGAGAGTGTGTGTATGTGTGTGAGTGGTGTGTGTGTGAGTGTGTGTGAGTGTGTGAGTGTGTGTGGGTGTGGGTGTGAGTGTGTGTGTGAGTGTGTGTGGGGGGTGTGTGTGGGTGTGTGAGTGTGTGTGGGTGTGGGGGGGTGTGAGTGTGTGTGTTGTGTGTGTGTGAGTGTGTGAGTGTGTGTGTGTGGTGTGTGTGTGTGAGTGGTGTGTGTGTGGGTGTGTGTGTGGGTGTGTGGGGGGGGGTGTGGGTGTGGGGGGGTGGGGGGTGTGGGTGGGTGTGGGGGGGTGTGGGTGTGTGTGTGGGTGTGCGTGCACATGGGCACACACTACAGAGTACACATAGAGTTCAGGGGACAACCCTGTGGAGTTGGTTCTCTCATTCCACCTTTGTGTCCTCCCCAGGGGATGGGCTCTAGTTGGCTTTCATGGCAGATGCCTTTACTCACAGACCAGTCTCACCTTCCTGAGGGAAGACTGTAGTAATAATTCGGAGCACACAAGATGTGGTAAGAGAAGAAGCGTGCACTGCAGAGATGCTGGCCTGAAGTGAGGAGTGGGAACCAATGCACGATGGCCGAAGAACAACACTGATGGTCCAGTGCTGCATGTGTTCTCAGCGAGAGCAGCACTGGGTTATATTCATCTTGTACACAGAGGACATACACAGGTAGCCTCATCAACGGAGATACAGCGCATCCATGGTGTTAAAGTTTCATGACAGAAAAGTCTACAAACTGTAAGGGTCATTTCTGTCATCTGCAACAACAATAAAATGACTAATAAGGAAATCCACCTCTCACCCTGTGGTCCCAGGAATCTAACACAAGGTTCAGACATGAGGCTCTCTCAGATGCAAAAAAGCATGAAGTACTGAGAGAGTTAGAAACATCTCCTTAAGATGAACACCTGAGTTTACCTGAATTCTGCCCTTTGCCAGCTGGTGGGCACTACGTCTGAGGACTTCCTTAGAAGGACCTCCAACCCTTGCCTTGCTCACTGAGGTTGTAGCAACAGTGCTGAAGGCATCATCCATGCACAGAAGATGAAATGCTGAGCGGTAAGAACTTGAGAAGGCAGAGAATGCATGGGACATTAGGTGTTCAGATACATTGGTGAGAAATGGGGACCCTCTCCTCTTGAAGCATTTATTGGTTTTGTGAAAGGAGCAAGAAGCATAAATATGAGAAGATTTGCAAGTTTAACAAGAGATGAGGGAACAGGAAATTGATTTAACTAAAAAAACTTAACTAAGATTCAGTAGACAGTGGTGGACATTTTAACGTGAGACTACTCAGAAGGTCTGGGTCTCCCTCCAGCCATAGTCACTCATCCCAGGCAGAGATTATGCTCAACAGGACTGGGCCTTTAACAGGTCAAAGGTGTCACCACAAAAGTGATCATACCAGCCATCCATAGCCCGGCTCGCCCTTTAGATTTCCAATATTATTACATATTAGTTTCTTGTATCAACCTGCAGTTTTCAACCCAATCTGCATCCAGTGCAGGCTGGAAGCCCTAGGAACTGAGTACCCGAGATGAACCTTCAGCAGTGACAAGTAGAGTTCTCTATGTGCATTCAGCTTGGTATTCCCTTCCTTCCCTGTCTGGATGCCTATGCCTCCTGGGATCACATACACACCATGGGGACAATTACACTCAACCCTGTGTCTCAAGGTCAACTGTGGATCAATCGAGCCAGGACAGTGATGGACCATTGTTTCTAACCAAGGCAAGGAGAGAATGAAGCTCATGATGTACAAGTGAAAGCAGCAGGATCTATGGATCAGAGGGCACAGAAAAACCCAAGGATGTCTAGTTAGGGTCCTGGGAATAGTGACTAGGACTCTGCACCCTGGGAATATGCTACTATTGCTGAAGTACTATGGGGTGACCTTAGTAACAGAGAATAGGATCTGTGCAGATAAGGACCAAGGAACAGAGCCAGGGGACAAACCTGCCATTAGAAGGATTGCTACATTGTTACAACCTGATCCACTGAAGGCCTTTTTTCTCTTTAGCCATCTGTGTTGTCCCACAGAGGGAAAGCAGGCACAGAACACCAAGTTAGAGGTGTAAGATAAGAAAGGAAGAGGACCCTGGAGGCGTGAAACCTCCTGCAGTCAGGGGTCTCCACAGCCAGATTTCTACCTTCTCCACAACTGTTCAGTTTGGTTTTTTGTTCTGTTCTGGTTTGGTTTTTTTTAGAGCAGGTAATTTGTTACTACACCCTCCTCCCCCCAGGTGGTTTGAACTGCATTCCTGTTGTCTATAATGACAATAAAATGACTAATAAGAAAATCCACCTCTCACCCTGTGGTCCCAGGAATCTTATACAAAGTTCAAACATGAGGCTCTCTCAGATGCCAAAGAGGATGGAGTTCTGAGAGAGTTAGAAACATCTCCTTAGGATGAACGCCCGAGTTTACCTGAACTCTGCCCTTTGCCAGCTGGTAGGCACTGTGAAGGTTTCCTCAGGAGGACCTCTGACTGTGACCTGTCACTGAGGTTAAAGGTGCTGAAGCCAACTTCTACCTCACCTCTCTTTGTCTCCTGCTGAGACATTGCGCATGCTCTGAGAACTGTACTGTAGAATTTCCTGCCCCTGAAAGTTTACTTCTTGGCTTAGTGGTTAAGAGCATGTGCTGCTCTTGCAGAAGATTTGAGTTTAGTTCCCAGCACTCACACTGGGCGACTCACAGCAGCCTGTATTTCCAGTTCCAGGGATCTAGCACTTTCTTTGGATCTTCCCTGGCCCACATGGGTGCACACAATTAAAAATGAAATCTTTTTTTTTGGGGGGGGGGGAATTACCTTAAAGAAGTGGGAAGGATTTTCTTTGTGAGAAGAAAGAACTAAGTAGTCAATCATTTATTCACTATGGTTGCCTGGAAGCTCATAGGCAAACATAGAGACCATACCTTAGTTTGTTTTATTATCAGCTCGACACAACTCAGCCCTTGAGAAGAGACTTCAACTGAAGAATTGCCTCAATCAGATAGAGCAGTTCTCAACGTGTGAGTCACAACCCTCTTGGGGGTTGCCTATCAGATACGCTACAAAGCATATATTTACATTATGATTCATAACAGTAGCAAAATTACATTTATGAATTAGCAACAAAATAATTTTATGGCCAGAGGTCACCCACATTAGGAAGGTGAAGAAACCACTGAATAGGGCTTTGTGTTGATTGGTGATTAAGGTAGGAAGGTCTAGCTCACTTTGGGTGGCACCATCCCTACGCAGACAGTCTGGGGCTGAATCGGAAAGCTAACTGAGCATTAGGAAGGAGGGTGGTGAGTAAGGAGAGTTCCCTCATGGGTTCTGCTTCAATTCCTGCCTCCAGGTCACTGCTTAGAGTACCCGTTCTGAATTTCTTCTAATGTTGGGGGTATGACCTGAGAGCCAAAAGCTGAAATAAAACCTTCCCTCCCTGTGTTGCTTTTGGTCGCGGGTTTTTATCACAGCAACAGAAAAGCAAACGAGCACAGTCCAACATATGGAACCCTGTACTCTGCATACATGAATATGGAACTTTATATCTTTTAGATTCTGATATTTATATTTTACCATTTAATACTTTACTTATATTTCACTGTTTTAGTATATGTTTTCTAACATGTCTTCATTTATGTAATATAGCAAAGTATACACACTAATATTCAATCTGAGGAACATCTCTCTGGAACTTCATCCTTCACCGTAAAAATATGGAATTAACATTTTTGCTTTGTCTGAGGCTTGGTGAGACAGAGGGTAAGGTCAGTGGAGGTGAGAGGTCAAGGGCCTGAGACGCCAAGGTCAAAGGTAAACCTAGCACTGGAAGAGGGATTAGTATTTCCCAAGGGTCAGCCAAAGAGAAAAGGCCTTTCTTCATCCATTGATCCACTGGTCACTGGATCACTTCACTCTGCATCTATTGATCAAAGGATGAAGAAGGGCCTTTCTCTTTGGCTAACCCTTGGGAAATACTAATCCCTCTTCCAGTGCTAGGTTTACCTTTGACCTTGGCGTCTCAGGCCCTTGACCTCTCACCTCCACTGACCTTACCCTCTGTCTCACCAAGCCTCAGACAAAGCAAAAATGTTAATTCCATATTTTTACGGTGAAGGATGAAGTTCCAGAGAGATGTTCCTCAGATTGAATATTAGTGTGTATACTTTGCTATATTACATAAATGAAGACATGTTAGAAAACATATACTAAAACAGTGAAATATAAGTAAAGTATTAAATGGTAAAATATAAATATCAGAATCTAAAAGATATAAAGTTCCATATTCATGTATGCAGAGTACAGGGTTCCATATGTTGGACTGTGCTCGTTTGCTTTTCTGTTGCTGTGATAAAAACCCGCGACCAAAAGCAACACAGGGAGGGAAGGTTTTATTTCAGCTTTTGGCTCTCAGGTCATACCCCCAACATTAGAAGAAATTCAGAACGGGTACTCTAAGCAGTGACCTGGAGGCAGGAATTGAAGCAGAACCCATGAGGGAACTCTCCTTACTCACCACCCTCCTTCCTAATGCTCAGTTAGCTTTCCGATTCAGCCCCAGACTGTCTGCGTAGGGATGGTGCCACCCAAAGTGAGCTAGACCTTCCTACCTTAATCACCAATCAACACAAAGCCCTATTCAGTGGTTTCTTCACCTTCCTAATGTGGGTGACCTCTGGCCATAAAATTATTTTGTTGCTAATTCATAAATGTAATTTTGCTACTGTTATGAATCATAATGTAAATATATGCTTTGTAGCGTATCTGATAGGCAACCCCCAAGAGGGTTGTGACTCACACGTTGAGAACTGCTCTATCTGATTGAGGCAATTCTTCAGTTGAAGTCTCTTCTCAAGGGCTGAGTTGTGTCGAGCTGATAATAAAACAAACTAAGGTATGGTCTCTATGTTTGCCTATGAGCTTCCAGGCAACCATAGTGAATAAATGATTGACTACTTAGTTCTTTCTTCTCACAAAGAAAATCCTTCCCACTTCTTTAAGGTAATTCCCCCCCCCCCAAAAAAAAAGATTTCATTTTTAATTGTGTGCACCCATGTGGGCCAGGGAAGATCCAAAGAAAGTGCTAGATCCCTGGAACTGGAAATACAGGCTGCTGTGAGTCGCCCAGTGTGAGTGCTGGGAACTAAACTCAAATCTTCTGCAAGAGCAGCACATGCTCTTAACCACTAAGCCAAGAAGTAAACTTTCAGGGGCAGGAAATTCTACAGTACAGTTCTCAGAGCATGCGCAATGTCTCAGCAGGAGACAAAGAGAGGTGAGGTAGAAGTTGGCTTCAGCACCTTTAACCTCAGTGACAGGTCACAGTCAGAGGTCCTCCTGAGGAAACCTTCACAGTGCCTACCAGCTGGCAAAGGGCAGAGTTCAGGTAAACTCGGGCGTTCATCCTAAGGAGATGTTTCTAACTCTCTCAGAACTCCATCCTCTTTGGCATCTGAGAGAGCCTCATGTTTGAACTTTGTATAAGATTCCTGGGACCACAGGGTGAGAGGTGGATTTTCTTATTAGTCATTTTATTGTCATTATAGACAACAGGAATGCAGTTCAAACCACCTGGGGGGAGGAGGGTGTAGTAACAAATTACCTGCTCTAAAAAAAACCAAACCAGAACAGAACAAAAAACCAAACTGAACAGTTGTGGAGAAGGTAGAAATCTGGCTGTGGAGACCCCTGACTGCAGGAGGTTTCACGCCTCCAGGGTCCTCTTCCTTTCTTATCTTACACCTCTAACTTGGTGTTCTGTGCCTGCTTTCCCTCTGTGGGACAACACAGATGGCTAAAGAGAAAAAAGGCCTTCAGTGGATCAGGTTGTAACAATGTAGCAATCCTTCTAATGGCAGGTTTGTCCCCTGGCTCTGTTCCTTGGTCCTTATCTGCACAGATCCTATTCTCTGTTACTAAGGTCACCCCATAGTACTTCAGCAATAGTAGCATATTCCCAGGGTGCAGAGTCCTAGTCACTATTCCCAGGACCCTAACTAGACATCCTTGGGTTTTTCTGTGCCCTCTGATCCATAGATCCTGCTGCTTTCACTTGTACATCATGAGCTTCATTCTCTCCTTGCCTTGGTTAGAAACAATGGTCCATCACTGTCCTGGCTCGATTGATCCACAGTTGACCTTGAGACACAGGGTTGAGTGTAATTGTCCCCATGGTGTGTATGTGATCCCAGGAGGCATAGGCATCCAGACAGGGAAGGAAGGGAATACCAAGCTGAATGCACATAGAGAACTCTACTTGTCACTGCTGAAGGTTCATCTCGGGTACTCAGTTCCTAGGGCTTCCAGCCTGCACTGGATGCAGATTGGGTTGAAAACTGCAGGTTGATACAAGAAACTAATATGTAATAATATTGGAAATCTAAAGGGCGAGCCGGGCTATGGATGGCTGGTATGATCACTTTTGTGGTGACACCTTTGACCTGTTAAAGGCCCAGTCCTGTTGAGCATAATCTCTGCCTGGGATGAGTGACTATGGCTGGAGGGAGACCCAGACCTTCTGAGTAGTCTCACGTTAAAATGTCCACCACTGTCTACTGAATCTTAGTTAAGTTTTTTTAGTTAAATCAATTTCCTGTTCCCTCATCTCTTGTTAAACTTGCAAATCTTCTCATATTTATGCTTCTTGCTCCTTTCACAAAACCAATAAATGCTTCAAGAGGAGAGGGTCCCCATTTCTCACCAATGTATCTGAACACCTAATGTCCCATGCATTCTCTGCCTTCTCAAGTTCTTACCGCTCAGCATTTCATCTTCTGTGCATGGATGATGCCTTCAGCACTGTTGCTACAACCTCAGTGAGCAAGGCAAGGGTTGGAGGTCCTTCTAAGGAAGTCCTCAGACGTAGTGCCCACCAGCTGGCAAAGGGCAGAATTCAGGTAAACTCAGGTGTTCATCTTAAGGAGATGTTTCTAACTCTCTCAGTACTTCATGCTTTTTTGCATCTGAGAGAGCCTCATGTCTGAACCTTGTGTTAGATTCCTGGGACCACAGGGTGAGAGGTGGATTTCCTTATTAGTCATTTTATTGTTGTTGCAGATGACAGAAATGACCCTTACAGTTTGTAGACTTTTCTGTCATGAAACTTTAACACCATGGATGCGCTGTATCTCCGTTGATGAGGCTACCTGTGTATGTCCTCTGTGTACAAGATGAATATAACCCAGTGCTGCTCTCGCTGAGAACACATGCAGCACTGGACCATCAGTGTTGTTCTTCGGCCATCGTGCATTGGTTCCCACTCCTCACTTCAGGCCAGCATCTCTGCAGTGCACGCTTCTTCTCTTACCACATCTTGTGTGCTCCGAATTATTACTACAGTCTTCCCTCAGGAAGGTGAGACTGGTCTGTGAGTAAAGGCATCTGCCATGAAAGCCAACTAGAGCCCATCCCCTGGGGAGGACACAAAGGTGGAATGAGAGAACCAACTCCACAGGGTTGTCCCCTGAACTCTATGTGTACTCTGTAGTGTGTGCCCATGTGCACGCACACCCACACACACACCCACACCCCCCCACACCCACCCACACCCCCCACCCCCCCCACACCCACACCCCCCCCCACACACCCACACACACACCCACACACACACCACTCACACACACACACCACACACACACACTCACACACTCACACACACACAACACACACACTCACACCCCCCCACACCCACACACACTCACACACCCACACACACCCCCCACACACACTCACACACACACTCACACCCACACCCACACACACTCACACACTCACACACACTCACACACACACCACTCACACACATACACACACTCTCACACACACCACTCACACACACATACACACACACTCACTCACACACACCACTCACACACACATACACACACACTCACACTCACACCCACACCCACACACCCACACCCACCCACACACACCTACACACACACACACACTCACACACACTCACACACTCACACACACACACCACTCACACACACACACACCACTCACACACACATACACACACACACACACACACATCACTCACATAAAACTAATGAACTAACCCTATTGATTGCATTATTTCCCTTCACTGGACTATCCCATCCCCCTACCTCCATTCTCTTTTATAAAATAATACCGGAAGACTATGTATAGAGGTGCTGGCCAATAGGCAACATCTCCCACTTGATGTGAGAGTACAGAAGTGTCCAGATGACTCCAGCCATAGCTTGGTCTCAGCAGTGCTTTGCAGCAGCTTCTGCAGAGCCACAGGTCTGTGAAGAACCATGAAGGTCGGATGTCAGATGACCCATTGCTGCTTAGCTGAACTGGAACCGGGTGGCTGCTCACATGTCTGCCGTCTGCGTATATGTCTGTCTTTACTCTCATTAGAAATGTTGGCTGATCTTGGGCAAATTGCTTGCCCTCTCTGGGGACTTTTGTGGTTCAAGAGAAAACTAGCTTCTTTGTGGGAATTTTAGAAAATGAAACACAACCAATGAACTATAAGTGTCTCAGGCCCTTCACCACTCTATTCCGTGTTTATCCAAGAGAGAAAACATATAATCCCTGTAAATATATATATATATATATATATATATATATATACACATGTGATGACTACAGATCAACAGGAAACTCTCAGATTGAAAACTGCAGATTGACACAAGAAACTAACATGCATTGATACTGGAAGTGTCAAGGCGGGCTGGGATATGCAGGGCCAATATGATCTGTTTTGTGGAGGCACCTTTGTCCTTGTAAATGTTCATAGCTGCTTTATTTGAAGAAAAAAAAGGAAACAATTTACACATTGATCAATGGGCAAATAAACAAATTGTAAAGTAACATGTTCATACAATACAATACTAGGTAGCAATTTAAAAAAGAACTTTTGGCAAATGTGTAGCGGTGAGTTTTGGCTACACCACTTTGGCTCCCAGCGGATTGCACCAGCACAACTGCCCAGGAACTATCTTTAGATCTGGGAATGAAAGACACACACATTAGCTTATTTTTAAATGCCTTGGCTACCTCAAAGGCTGGGCACTCCTAAACCTTCCCTGCTACCCAAGGCCCAGTTGGGGAAGTGGCCAGTGGCCACTTACCCGAAATCTCACAGGACTGGTTGGCTTTATTTCCTGCTGTTACTGAGTCCCACCCTTCTTCCCCAAGTCATGGAGAAATTCTTGTTCCTCTGCATTCTCTTAAGTGTCCCGCCCTGGGCCCAGCCATTGGCTGTTGGCATCTTTATTGATTGATCAAAAACCATTTGGGGACAAGGACCTTCAGTGTCTGCACACCCAGATTCCGGACTGAATCAAGCATTAGAACCAATCTCCAACACAAACGCACATAGGAATGACTCTTGGACGTTAACAGCAGGTGACAGAGGGTGACCGTCTTCCTCTTCCAGTCTTCATCAAGGGCACAGTACCTTACTCTGCTTTGTATTCTTCATTGCTCATTGATTATCACATGGAATGTGTTTGTAAATGTAGGTGCATGTACACACACACACACACACACACACACAATCAACCTCTGCTTTCTCTCCATCTCCCTCTCTCCCTCCTGCTTTTCCTTGCTCCCTCTCCCCTAGTCCCTTGAAACTGGATCTCTCACCTAACCTGAAACTTGCCACTATTGTTTAGGCTATCTGGCCAGAAAGCTTCCGGGAGTCTCAGCCTTCCAGTGTTGGGGTTTCAGGCACATGTGGCCACACCCAGCTTTATATGTGGGTGCTGGGATTTGAACTCAGGTCTTCATGCATCCACAACAAGCACTCTTCCATTGAGCTAACCTCCAGCCCTTACTACTGTATTGATTAAGAGTGCTAACCCAAGGACACTTCAACCAAGATGGTCCTTAACTGCTTTTGCTTTGGAAATCTTTCTGTCTTCTCCTTGAGCTCAGGAAAGAACTATGAAAGTATGAAAATAAGGTTCTCTGGGGCTAAGGAGAATGTTCAGTGGGTAAGAGTGCTTGTTGTGGATGCATGAAGACCTGAGTTCAAATCCCAGCACCCACATATAAAGCTGGGTGTGGCCACATGTGCCTGAAACCCCAACACTGGAAGGCTGAGACTCCCGGAAGCTTTCTGGCCAGATAGCCTAAACAATAGTGGCAAGTTTCAGGTTAGGTGAGAGATCCAGTTTCAAGGGACTAGGGGAGAGGGAGCAAGGAAAAGCAGGAGGGAGAGAGGGAGATGGAGAGAAAGCAGAGGTTGATTGTGTGTGTGTGTGTGTGTGTGTGTGTACATGCACCTACATTTACAAACACATTCCATGTGATAATCAATGAGCAATGAAGAATACAAAGCAGAGTAAGGTACTGTGCCCTTGATGAAGACTGGAAGAGGAAGACGGTCACCCTCTGTCACCTGCTGTTAACGTCCAAGAGTCATTCCTATGTGCGTTTGTGTTGGAGATTGGTTCTAATGCTTGATTCAGTCCGGAATCTGGGTGTGCAGACACTGAAGGTCCTTGTCCCCAAATGGTTTTTGATCAATCAATAAAGATGCCAACAGCCAATGGCTGGGCCCAGGGCGGGACACTTAAGAGAATGCAGAGGAACAAGAATTTCTCCATGACTTGGGGAAGAAGGGTGGGACTCAGTAACAGCAGGAAATAAAGCCAACCAGTCCTGTGAGATTTCGGGTAAGTGGCCACTGGCCACTTCCCCAACTGGGCCTTGGGTAGCAGGGAAGGTTTAGGAGTGCCCAGCCTTTGAGGTAGCCAAGGCATTTAAAAATAAGCTAATGTGTGTGTCTTTCATTCCCAGATCTAAAGATAGTTCCTGGGCAGTTGTGCTGGTGCAATCCGCTGGGAGCCAAAGTGGTGTAGCCAAAACTCACCGCTACACATTTGCCAAAAGTTCTTTTTTAAATTGCTACCTAGTATTGTATTGTATGAACATGTTACTTTACAATTTGTTTATTTGCCCATTGATCAATGTGTAAATTGTTTCCTTTTTTTTCTTCAAATAAAGCAGCTATGAACATTTACAAGGACAAAGGTGCCTCCACAAAACAGATCATATTGGCCCTGCATATCCCAGCCCGCCTTGACACTTCCAGTATCAATGCATGTTAGTTTCTTGTGTCAATCTGCAGTTTTCAATCTGAGAGTTTCCTGTTGATCTGTAGTCATCACATGTGTATATATATATATATATATATATATATTTACAGGGATTATATGTTTTCTCTCTTGGATAAACACGGAATAGAGTGGTGAAGGGCCTGAGACACTTATAGTTCATTGGTTGTGTTTCATTTTCTAAAATTCCCACAAAGAAGCTAGTTTTCTCTTGAACCACAAAAGTCCCCAGAGAGGGCAAGCAATTTGCCCAAGATCAGCCAACATTTCTAATGAGAGTAAAGACAGACATATACGCAGACGGCAGACATGTGAGCAGCCACCCGGTTCCAGTTCAGCTAAGCAGCAATGGGTCATCTGACATCCGACCTTCATGGTTCTTCACAGACCTGTGGCTCTGCAGAAGCTGCTGCAAAGCACTGCTGAGACCAAGCTATGGCTGGAGTCATCTGGACACTTCTGTACTCTCACATCAAGTGGGAGATGTTGCCTATTGGCCAGCACCTCTATACATAGTCTTCCGGTATTATTTTATAAAAGAGAATGGAGGTAGGGGGATGGGATAGTCCAGTGAAGGGAAATAATGCAATCAATAGGGTTAGTTCATTAGTTTTATGTGAGTGATGTGTGTGTGTGTGTGTGTGTATGTGTGTGTGAGTGGTGTGTGTGTGTGTGAGTGGTGTGTGTGTGTGAGTGTGTGAGTGTGTGTGAGTGTGTGTGTGTGTGTAGGTGTGTGTGGGTGGGTGTGGGTGTGTGGGTGTGGGTGTGAGTGTGAGTGTGTGTGTATGTGTGTGTGAGTGGTGTGTGTGAGTGAGTGTGTGTGTATGTGTGTGTGAGTGGTGTGTGTGAGAGTGTGTGTATGTGTGTGAGTGGTGTGTGTGTGAGTGTGTGTGAGTGTGTGAGTGTGTGTGGGTGTGGGTGTGAGTGTGTGTGTGAGTGTGTGTGGGGGGTGTGTGTGGGTGTGTGAGTGTGTGTGGGTGTGGGGGGGTGTGAGTGTGTGTGTTGTGTGTGTGTGAGTGTGTGAGTGTGTGTGTGTGGTGTGTGTGTGTGAGTGGTGTGTGTGTGGGTGTGTGTGTGGGTGTGTGGGGGGGGGTGTGGGTGTGGGGGGGTGGGGGGTGTGGGTGGGTGTGGGGGGGTGTGGGTGTGTGTGTGGGTGTGCGTGCACATGGGCACACACTACAGAGTACACATAGAGTTCAGGGGACAACCCTGTGGAGTTGGTTCTCTCATTCCACCTTTGTGTCCTCCCCAGGGGATGGGCTCTAGTTGGCTTTCATGGCAGATGCCTTTACTCACAGACCAGTCTCACCTTCCTGAGGGAAGACTGTAGTAATAATTCGGAGCACACAAGATGTGGTAAGAGAAGAAGCGTGCACTGCAGAGATGCTGGCCTGAAGTGAGGAGTGGGAACCAATGCACGATGGCCGAAGAACAACACTGATGGTCCAGTGCTGCATGTGTTCTCAGCGAGAGCAGCACTGGGTTATATTCATCTTGTACACAGAGGACATACACAGGTAGCCTCATCAACGGAGATACAGCGCATCCATGGTGTTAAAGTTTCATGACAGAAAAGTCTACAAACTGTAAGGGTCATTTCTGTCATCTGCAACAACAATAAAATGACTAATAAGGAAATCCACCTCTCACCCTGTGGTCCCAGGAATCTAACACAAGGTTCAGACATGAGGCTCTCTCAGATGCAAAAAAGCATGAAGTACTGAGAGAGTTAGAAACATCTCCTTAAGATGAACACCTGAGTTTACCTGAATTCTGCCCTTTGCCAGCTGGTGGGCACTACGTCTGAGGACTTCCTTAGAAGGACCTCCAACCCTTGCCTTGCTC